>WBNM01011758.1:1046-28737 GCA_013399055.1 Ramphastos sulfuratus | reverse complement strand
AGGGCTGCTCTCCAGCAGATCAAAGTTGCAAAGCACTTGGCTCAGAACCTGAATTCAAGAGTCAGGAGTAACTCAGCTGCCTTCTTCCAGGTTTCCCTGAGGTGTCCTCTTGTCATGTCAGCTGCTGGATGGTGACAGCTTTCCTGTGGCCATCACCCAACCATGGACCGAGCTGCTGGGTCTGCAGGTCAACTGCTGCTTCATGAGAGCCTCATCCCTGCTTCCAGGAGGGAGGTTTCCCAGCCTTGCCTTCAGCCCACATCTCTTCTGGGTACATACCAGGTGTGAAGTGCTGTAAGCAAAGGGACAAAGTGAACAGGTTGGATGTTGCTGTGTTGCTGCACCAGCTGAGAAGAGACTCATACAACAGTTGGCATGGGGATAGACTGCAGGTCATGCAGTCCAACCTCCCTGCACTCAGCAGGGACAGCTGCAGCCAGAGCAGCTTGCTCAGAGCTTCAAACCACCTGACTTGTAATGGTTCCAGGGATGGGGCAGCTCTCACTTCTCTGGGCAACCTGGCACAGGCTCTCACCATCTCCAGCAGAAAAAATTTCTTCCTCATACCCAGTCTGAATCTCCCCTTTTCAGTTCAAGCCTTCACTCCTTGTCCTGGCACAACAGGCCCTGCTCAAAACTCTGTCCCCAGCTTTCTGATCAGCCTCTTGAAGCGCTGCAAGGCCACCAGAAGGTCTCCCTGGAGCCTTCTCTTCTCCAGGCTGAACAAGCCCAACTCTGCCAGCCTGGCCTCACAGCAGAGCCTTGCCAGCAGGGTTGTGGCCTGCCAGCTCAGGACAGCTGGCAGGGTGTTACCCTTGGTATGCTCTCTAAATCTCTTTTCCAAACAGTGTCACCAGAGCAGCCTTGGGCATCTCTGCCCACACCCTGCCAACCACCCTCCCATCTCACAAGCTCATTCTGCCTGCATTCCCCTGCAGCAGGAATGTGCTGTCACCTCCAGCTGCAAGCCACCCCACGTGAGCTGGGCAGCAGGGTCTCGCCCCGCCAAAGGCTTCAGCATGGCAAGAAGTGAAGATGCAGAACCACATTTCTCTAACACTCCTACCCTGAAGTCGCTTCCAAGGCAAAAATTCTCTCCTTGTAGTCCAGCTGGAAGATGAAAACTTAGACCAGGGAGCCTAGAACTATTGTAGCCCTTCGCCAACAGCTGCAGGAGCCAGAGAATCATTCTGGTTGGGAGAGACCTTTCAGATCACCAAGTCCAGCTGTTAACCCAGCACTGCCAGGTCACTGCTAACCCATGGCCCTCAGCACCACATCTCCATGGGTTTGAAACCCTTCCAGGGATGGGGACTGAGCAGGCTGTTGTCTCAAGTCCTTGGCACAGTCTCTGCCAGCCAAAGGTTTACCCTTTCCATCCTACCCAGCTCACCATGGAAAATAACTTCCTATGCCACTCACCTCTCTCAAGGTGCTTTAACTGCCTGAGATCTGCTGTCTTCATGACCCCAGGTAATATCCAAAAGCCTGGACAGGACTCATCATCCATGATGGTGGTGAGACATAGGAAGAGGTTGCTCAGAGAGGTGGTGGAAGTCCCATCCCTGGAAGTGTTTAAGGCCAGGCTAGATGGGGCTCTGAGCAACCTGATCCAGTGTGAGGTGTCCCTGTCCATGGCAGGGGGGGGGGAATTGGATGATCCTTGAGGTCCCTTCCAACCCAACCCATTCCATGATTCTATGATGCTGGTGCTGGCAAAATGAGGCTTTGCTCCTCTACCTGCCCAGCTGGAGGCTGTCCCAGCCCATTCTGCATCCCATTCTGTGATTCTGTGATCCAGACTGTAATAAAAACCATTTGGAAGGTGGTAAGACCACGCTGGGACTTGCAGGCTTTCCACTGCCTTCCTCTATGTGATGCCTTGGAGCTTCATCATGTGATTAAGGCAGCACTTGCTGCTGGCTGGACAGAGTGAGGAGGCATCTGAAGCTCTGGAGGTTGTGGTTGCCTAAGCAATGAAGCTCAAGCAAGTTGTGTGTGATGAGAAATATGAACCAAGATAGGGAGTTCTGTGTCACTGAAGACTCAGGAGATGGCTCTGTCATGGGGATAAGGTCCAGCTTCTGTCTGACCTAATTAACAGGGTGCAGCCCCCAGACATCCCAGAATCCCAGCATGGTGAGGGTTGGAAGTGATCTCTGGAGATCATCCAGTCTGACCTCCTTGCTAAAGCAGGGCACCTCCAGCAGCTTGCCCGAGATCACAATGGCCAGGGGGAGTTGGAGTCTCTGCAAAGGAGGAGGCTCCATAGCCTCTGTGAGCAGCCTGCTGCAGGGCTCCTGCACCCTCACACCAACCAAGCTTCTCCTCACAAAATACCAAGAGGGTGTCAGAGACAAAGGGATGGAGATGGTGCCTCCCAAAGCCCCTATCCCACCTGGAGCTGCATCTCTCCACAGCCACACTCCCTGGCAGCACTGTCCAAGCTCAGGACCACATCTGAACCTTCCCTTCTGGGCTCACAGCACACAGCATCTCTGTTATCTAATGCAGGAAGCAGAACCAGAGGCAAACCTGACATCCAATGGCAGGAGTCTCTGTGGCCTGCACAGCATCTGCAGAGAGAGGTCTTGGCCACAGAACAACCCCTCCTAGGAGTGTCATCAAAAGCTCTGTGCCAGATCTGATGGACTGATCTTCATGACCACAAGATCTGACTGATCATGTCGATGGCAGCCTTGCAAACCCTGAGCCTCTCTGCTGCCTGACTCAGCCATGCTGCCCAAACCAAAGGAGCTCAGCAGTGGCCTCTCTGCTTTTTTAATCATGTCAGCAAGGATTCAGTCAAGTGTTGTAATGAATCAGTGCTCAATAAGGGAAAAAACCTCATCAGGGTCCCAAGGTCTGTCCTTATTTCATAATAAATCATATGGGGAGAGGCTGAGGGAGCTGGGGGTGTGCAGCCTGGAGAAGAGGAGACTTAGAGGGAACCTTAGCACTCTCTACCACTACCTAAAAGGAAGCTGTAGTCAGGTGGGGGTCAGGCTCTGCTGCCAGGCATCTTGCAACAGGACAAGAGGGCATGGTCTGAAACTGTGCCAGGGAAGGGTTAGGCTGGATGTTAGGAAGCACTTCCTCAGGGAAAGGTGCTTAGGCACTGGGATGGGCTGCCCAGGGAGGTGGTGGAGTCACCATCCCTGGAGGTCTTTGAGAAAAGATTGTCTGTGGCACTTGGTGGCATGGTCTAGCTGATGTGGTGGTGTTAGGTCACAGGCTGGACTTGCTGATCTCAGAGGTCTGTTCCAGCCTCAGTGATTCTGTGAAATGCTGTGATGATGGATGGAGAAGTCCAAGCTCAGGACCACATCTGCCCAGAAAGCCAATCAGATGCTAGGTTGCATCAAAAGCATCTTTAGCAGATGCACAGAAGCTCATTCACAGTGGTTTAGCTGATGGAAGAAAGGCTCCATTTCATATCTGCTTCCTCTCCAGCACATGGGACCCAGCCCCACAAGTGGGCAGGTGGACAAGCTCCTTATCAGCACTGCTCAAGGAGGTCCACACAGCCACATCTGCTTCTCCTAAAGCTCATTGCCAGGAGTCTGCTGTCTCAAACCAAAGTCCTGGTGACCTACCAGACAGTGAGTACTTCAGGAACTAGTTCCAGTTGTGGCTGCTCCTTGTGTCACCAGCTGAGCAGATGTCCCCCATCATCACCAGTGGCCTCTTCTGGGGGCAGATGTCCACTGACCTGCAAGTTGGGCTGGAAAACTGCTGGGAATTCTGCAAAGCAGTTCCTCTCCTTCATTTCTGGCATCCTCACTCTCTGGAAAAGAGAATGAAGAAGGATCAAGGAGGATCCTCTAACAAGGATTAAGTCAGACTGTCCAGGTACCAAATCCCTTGGACAATATCAAGGAGCAACAAGCATCAAAATGGCAGAATGGTAGGAGATAGAAGCAACATCTGAAGTCCAACACCCCTGCCAAGTCAGGCTGGCCTGGTCACGCAGGAACACATCCAGGTGGATTTGGATGTCTCCAGAGATGGAGAACATCAGGCAGAATAACACCAGACAGCTAAAAGAACAAACCCTTGGGATGCCCTCAGCTTGATGTTGGGATCATCATTTTAATGGGCAACCTCCTCTCCAAGGTCTCTTTCCTTCATGGTATTCCCCATGCAGGTGCATCCTGCAGAGCTAGAAGTGGGGACACTTGGGGCAAAACTAGAAGTGGGTAGATTCAGATTGGATGTTAGGAAGAAGTTCTTCACCATCAGAGTGATGAGACACTAGAGCATGTTGCCCAGGGAGGTGGTGTTAAGGGCCAGGCTGGATGCGGCTCTGAGCGACCTGCTCTAGTGTGAGGTGTCCCTGCTCATGGCAAAGTGGTTGGAGCTGAATGATCCTTGAGGTCCTTTCCCAGCCCTGACAAATCTGTGATTCTATGATCACCCATTTAAACAAAGTCTTGAAACCCCCAAGGGGCAGTTCCATTTTCATGGAAGATACTTCCCATGCACGAACAGAGAGGTCCTGCAGCACATCCACAGTCCCTGGTTTCCTCAGCCCAGCTCCTCTCCTTGTTGCCCTCTGCATCAAAGTTACTCATAAACCTATTTCAGAGGTTGTTTACCTATACAAAATGTCCAGAGATGAAAGGCAAAGTGCTTGATGCTTAAAAAAGAGCCTCCAGGGTTTTGAGTTGTAGTACCTGTAGAGATGGTCCGTGGCAGGAGATGCACTTTCCTCAGTCACAAGGGTAACAATATCTGTATTTAAAAATATAGATATAAATATAGATATGGAGATAGATATAAATATAGATATAGAGATAGATATAAATATATTTTTTTAAAAGTAGTTATTCTGCCAGAAACCAAAAGCAGACCTTTTAAAAAGAAGATTGGCAATAGATGATGCCAGCTCCAGGACAACCCAACCAAAAGCAGGTTGGCAACAGATGATGCCAGCTCCAGGACAAGCCAACCAAAAGCAGGTTGGAGATAGATGATGCCAGCTCCAGGATAGTCCAACCCAAAGCAGGTTGGCAATAGATGACGCCAGCTCCAGGACAGGCGGACCAAAAGCAGGTTGGAGATAGATGATGCCAGCTCCAGGATGACACTACCAACAGCAAAGCCTTCAAAAAGCAGGTTGGCAATAGATGATGCCAACTCCAGGACAAGCCAACCAAAAGCAGGTTGGCAATAGATGATGCCAGGTCCAGGACAAGCCCTTGCAGCAGCTTGGTAACTTCTCAACCCTGTGTTTGGTGGGATTGACCCTGGGATTGTCCTGGGAAGCAGCTGCATTTGTAGCCTGTACCTACAGAGCTTCCAACCATGGTCAGGCTGAGTTTCCCTCTGCTGGTGGCACTCCTGGTGTTTATGCAGCTGATGGAAGGGCATCTAAACTGGCATTGCTCTTCCTGGTGCCTGTCAGCTGCACCTTGGACCCAGCCAGAGCTGGTTGCTGGCAAGAAAATGCAGGTGAGCATGCAGGGATGACTTGGTTACATCATGGAACAGGATGGAAGCAAAGACTGCACTCTGCAGAGCATGGCTTGCAGAACTAAAGCCAAGGTGGGAACTGGAGATGTTTGGAGCTTTCTCATTGCTGTGCTTTTGTCTCAGGAAATGTGATTTAGGTCAGAAGGGAATTTCCCACAGGTGCCTCTGGATTTTGCTGAGATCACCCTATAGAAATAGACAGTAACAAAAAAACAAGTCCATATCCTTCTTGTAAGAAGGCAGAGTCCCCTTCCTCACCCTGCTGGCCACACTTCTCTTGCTGGCTCTGTGGGCTGCAAGGACATCCCTGGGCAGAGCCTGGCTCCATCCTCCTGACACTGCCCTGCATATCTTTGTCAACACCAGTGAGTCCTTGCCAGGGGATGTGGTACCCTTCTCCTCCTGCCACCCTTTGCTCCTCACCCTTCAGCAGAAGGCACTGCTCTCTCTCTGCAGCTCTGCTCCCCACGGTTCCTGCAGCTATTTTGGGCCCCAGGCAGGGCAGCCAAGTTCAGAGTTGTGTTTCTGGGATTTTTTTCATAACTTCCTCCAAGGAGGTCTCTCTCCCTTTTTTTTTTGTTGTTTTTCCATACTGAGCTCAACATTTTTACCCTTCCTAGGTCAACCAAAAGGCATCTTGCCTTGGCATCATGCCTATCTGCCCTCCCCAGTCACTGCAGTTCTGATGAACTCTGCCAGCTCCCAGGGTGGGTGGAGCAGACTGGGAGGGGGAAACCCCAATTTATTTATTAAGAGCCCATCAAAAATTATCTCTGTGGAGCAGGCTCAGACCCTTCAGAGCTCAAAGGACAAGGATTTGGATGCTTCCCCAAGGGAAGGCGCTTCCCAGGCAGCTGCCCGCTGCAGGGACTGAAGGCAAGGCTATTTTCCTTCCTGTTCTTGATCTAGTCTTGGGCTCCCTGTCCTGCTGGGAACCTCACCCAGCAGCTGGCATGTGCCAAAGCTCTGAGCTCTTGCCCTGCTTGAAGGCAGAGGAACTGGCCCTGGCAGGGTGCTGGTGCAGAAGCGGTGAGCAGACACACTCTGGACACAGGCTGACAACATCCTGCTGAGCACAGAAAGCTGCTCATGCTGACAGCCCTGCAGACCCCAGACCCAAACCCTCTGCTTCCCAAGCTCCACCCCACAGCCTCGGGTGCACATCGAGTGCAGGTCCTGTGCTTACTCCTGCCAGTTTGCAGCATCAGAGAATCCTCTTTAGATCTGTGAGATCACTGAGTCCAGCCTCTAGCCCAGCACTGCCAGGTCACCAAACCATGCCCCCAGCATCACATCTACACAGCTTTGAAACCCCTCCAGGGTTGAGGACTCCACCACTGTTTTGGGCAAACTCTTCCAGCCCTTGACAACCCTTTTGGGGAAGAAATTGATCCTCATGTCCAACCTAAACCTCCCCTGGTGCGGCTTGAGGTCATTCCTCTCATCCTGTCACTCACTACTTAGGAGAAGGGACAGACTCCCACCTGGCTCCATCCTCCTTTCAGGGAGTTGGAGAGAGTCAGAAGGGCTCCCCTCAGCCTCCTTTTCTCCAGCCTGAACACCCCCAGGCCCCTCAGCTGCTCCTCACAGCCCTGTTCTCCAGACCCTTCCCCAGCCTCATTGCCTCCTCTGGATGGTCTGCTCCAGCCCTGCTGGCCATGCTCTTGCTGATGCAATCACCAAGCACACTGAGTTGGAAGGGACCTCTAAAGGTCATCTAGTCCAACCCCCTTGCACTCAGTAGGGACATCCTTAAAACCCATCCAGTTCAAACCACCACCCCTTGTGCTGTCACAAGCAGCCCTGCTAAAAGGTCTGTGTCCACCTGTCAGGTCAGCTCCTTTAAGTGCTGGAAGGTGGCAATAAGGTCTCCTTGGAACCTTGGAGCACTTGGTAGCTGGAAACCTGCTCACAGTCCTGGGGCATTTCCAGCTTCCCAAGAGGTGCACTGGGCAGAGCTTTGGCACTCTCTGACCATCTCCTTCCAGCTCTGGGTGGCTCAGTCTCAATATTCAGTTGCATAATTGAATTTTGTTCACTCAGGCTCCCGGGTGAAGTGCTGCTGTCCCCTGGCAGCACTCACCAAGTGCAAAGTCAGGGCAGGGCTGCAGGAGGGGCAGGCAGCAGCAGCAGCAGCTGTGACAGCCCCAAGGGAGCTGAGTCAGCCCAAGCAGTGATCAACCCTTAAACCCTTGACTCATATTTTCAGTTTCTTTTGCTTTCAACCAGAAATGTGTCTGCTGCCAACCCACTCAGTGCCACCTTCTCCCAAGAGCCCTCCCCAGATGGACTTTCTTCGTTTGGAGGAAACCCAACCCTCTCCTGCCTCCAAACTGCTCCTGGCAGTGTTTCTCAACAGCAATCATCGTTCCTGAGGTCTTGTTAGGCTGCAGATGTTGAGCAGCATGAGCTAAAGCCACTGCCCAACAGCTCTGGCAGACATCCCACGAGCAGAGGGCATCAGCTCTGTTCTGCAGGGCAGGAGAAAAGCAAGAAGTGCTTCAAAGGATCAGTGCCTGGTTGGCAATGTCCAGGCAGGTTTGGAAGCTCTCCAGAGAAGGAGACTCCACAACCTCTCTGGGCAGCCTGCTCCAGGGCTCCAGCACCCTCACACCAAAGAATCTTCTCCTCCTGTTTAGATGGAACCTCCTGGCTTCCAGTTTGTGCCCAGTGCCCTTTGTCCTGTCTCCACTGAGAAGAGTCTGGCCCCATCCTCTTGCTCCCACTCTTCAGTTCTTACTGAGCACTGATCAGATCTCTTTTGGGGCTGCTCTTCTGCAGGCTCTCAAGCCCAGGGCTCTCAGCCCTTGCTCCTCACAGAGCTGCTCCAGGCCCCTCAGCATCTTTGTAGCCTCCACTGGACTCTCTTCAGCAGTTCCTTCTCTCTCTTGATCTGGGCAGCTCAAACCTGGACAAAATACTCCATCTGTGGCATCACTGGGACAGAGAACAGGGAGAAGGGAACTTCCCTCGAGCTCTGGAGAGCATCCAGTCCAACCCCCCTGCTAAAGCAGGGCACCTACAGCAGCTTGCCCTGGATCACATTGGCTGGGGGACAGTTGGAAGCTCTCAAGAGAAGACTCCACAACCTCCCTGGGCAGCCTGCTCCAGGGCTCCAGCACCCTCACACCAAACAAGTTTCTTCTCCTGTTCAGATGGAACCTGCTGGGGTCAAGTTTGTGCCCAGTGCCTCTTGTCCTGTCTCTGGGCACCACAGACAAGAGCCTGGCCCCATCCTCTTGCCCCCCAGCATTGAGCTCTTGCTGAGCATTGAGCAGCATTGTCTGAGGCTTGCTGTAGGAGTCCTGCTCCAGCTCAGAACTGCTGCCTATCTAATGAGCACCTTAATCAAGCCTTGAGCCATTCCAGCAATTAAATGAAATCAACCAAGAAAAACCAAGGGTAGGGACACATCTAAGCTGCCTGACTCTGCAGCTAAGGAGCTCCTACAATTTACTTCACCCAAACCATGTGAATCAATAACATGGTGAAGATCATCAACTGCTCTGCATCAACAGGAAGCATGAAGCAACACTTTAAGCAGCAGATTAGGCTCAGGAAACCTGCCACTATTTGCTTTTCCTCTCTGTTTTGTGCTTTCACCATCTGCAAACCAGGAATTAAACCACTTGCTGAATGCTTAGGGGGCAACTGGAGAGGTTGGGAAGGGTCCAAGATATGAAACCACAAAGGGTTGTGAGTGGCTCATTGCAGTGGGAAGCACCAAGGTGCTGCAGGGTTCCTCTGAGGGCAACAGCAGAGGCTGGACAAGGCCTTGAGCAAGCTGATCTGGTGGAAGATGTCCCTGCCCATGGCAGCCAGGTTGGAACTGAATAAGCTTTAGGATTCCTTCCAACTGGAACCATTCTATGGTTCTGTGAAGATAAGCACCAAAGCAGGGAAGGAAGTGCCCTGGGAATGGATGAGACAAAGCAAAAAGCTACAGCTAAGTACCTTGGAAAGTGTCCCACCTGGGTATTTCTTTTCATTGCTCAAGTTGCACCAGAGGAGGTTTAGGTTGGAGATTAGGAACTATTTCTTTGCTGCCAGAGTGGTCAGGGATTGGCACAGGCTGCCCAGGGGGGTGGTGGAGTTCCCATCCCTGGGGGTGTCCAAGAAACCTGTGGCCATGGCACATGGGGAGATGGTTGAGTGGCCATGGTGGTGTTGGGTTGATGGTTGGACTCAATGATCTTAGAGGCCTTCTATGATTCCAATTCATTATGATACAAATGTAGTAGGTGTACCTGGTGGGAAGGCCTAGAAATCAGAGTGACTTGGGCCACCTCTTCCTGTCACTCCAGTCTGAGGCAGGAAAAGATGCTCCACAGGAGAGCTGGAAGGATTGAAAGCAGGAAGACACAAATGAAACTGAAGGTTATAAATAAGTCTGGGAAATACTGGCTGAGGCACAACTGTGAAGCCAGAGCACCAGCCAGATGTGTCACCCAGTGGCAATTAGATCAATGATATCCTTATTAGCAACTCCTTATGCTGGAGAGGATTCATTTAGGAAGAGGAATGATGGAGCCCTGCAGCAGGCTACCCAGAGAGGCTGTGGAGTCTCCTCTGGGGAGATTCCAAATCCCTTCCATCCTCTCTGCTACTGAGATTCTGTGATTTGTGGAGGGCTGTGACCTGCCAGATCCCATCTGAGATCCAGAGGCTGCTGTGCTGATGCCCAGCTGGCTCCCCAGTCCCCTTCAGAGCAGGGGGGATTTGTAGATGCTGTAGGACAAGGGGATGGGCAGCTGCCACCTCTCTGGGCAACCTGGCACAGGGTCTTGCCACCCTCAGTGAAAAACATTTCTTTCTAATATCTAATCTAAATCTTCCTCTTTTAGTTTTAACCATTACCCTTTGTCCTGGCACAACAGGTCCTGCTAAAATGTCCATCCCCAGCTTTCTGATCAGCCCCTGAAGCACTGCAAGGCCACCAGAAGGTCTCCCTGGAGCCTTCTGCAGGCTGAACAAGCCCAACTCTGCCAGCCTGGCCTCGCAGCAGAGCCCTTCCAGCCCTGCCAGCATTGCTGTGGCCTCCTCTGGCCCCTCTCCAACAGGTCCCTGTCTGTGCTGTGCTGAGGACTCCAGAACTGCCCCAGCACTGTAGGGGGAGTCTGAGCAGAGCACAGCAGAGGGGCAGAATCCCCTTCCTGCCCCTGCTGCCCACACTGCTGGGGATCAGCCCAGGACATGGCTGGGGCTGGGCTGGCAGCCCTCAGTGCTGGCTCCTGTCCAGCTTTGCACCCATATTTACTGACCAGCTTCAAGCCAGCATTAAAGCAAACACGGAAAAACACTGCTTTAGCCTCATTTACACCCCATTTATTTTTCTTCCTTTTTTAGTTTTCCCCCTTCTCCTCTCCTCCCCTCCACTCTCCTGCCTTCTCCTCTCCTCCCTTCTCCTATCCTCCGGTCTCCTCCCCTCCCCTCCTCCCTTCTCCTCTCCTCCCCTCCTCCCTTCTCCTCTCCTCCCCTCCTCCCTTCTCCTCTCCTCCCCTCCTCCCTTCTCCTCTCCTCCCCTCCTCCCTTCTCCTCTTCCCTTTTTCTCCTCCTTTTTCTCCTCATTTTCCCCCCCCCTTTCCCTACCAAGGTGTCTTCTTCAAGATCTTCCCACCACCCCAGCAAGCCTGTGCTAAGCCAGCTGTGGCCACTGCAGCCAAGTCAGTTCTCAGAAAGAGCAGCACCGAGAGGAAACCAGACACGTTCACAAACACGTGCCCAAACCAAACATGTCCACATTACAAGCCCTGACTAAAAAAAAAAAGCAACCTCACTTGAAAGCTCTGATCCTTCCTGCTCAAGGCCATGACACAGACATCACCTTCCTCAGGCTCCAAAGAGCCTGAAACTGCCCAGCTCAGCACCGCCAATCCCAGCGCCCAGCCCACACCAGCCTGGCTCCCGTGGTGAGACCACACAGCACATTGGGAAGACAAAAACCCATCCTGGGGCATGCACATGGTCAAAACGTGGCTGTGAGGTCTGCAGACTCAGGCAGCCCTCCAGATGAATGCATTTATGAAGTGGTCTGGCACACCTGGCTCTGCTTCTCCAGCTGCCTCCATTCAGATGGGGACATGCTCCAGCCCAGCTCAAATCATAGAGTCATTAAGGTTGGAAAAGACCTCTAAGATCACCAAATTCCCTCTAATGAGAAACAGAGCATGGGGAGAAGGGAGTCAGGGCAATGCTGAACATCTTACTTAAAGGGTGGGTGTCAGGAGATTGAGACCAGTCTCTTTTCAGTGGTGCCCAGTGACAGGACAGGGGGTAACAAAGTGGAAAATAAGAAGTTTCACCTAAACATGAGGAGGAACTTCTTTAATTAAAGGGTGACAAAGCCCTGGAGCAGGCTGCCCAGAGAGGTGGTGGAGTCTCCATCTCTGGAGACATTCCAAACCCACCTGGACATGTTTCTGTGTGACCTTCTCTAGGTGTCCTTGGCAAGGGGTTGGACTGGGGTGGGGTGGGGTGTTGGACTGGATGATCTCCAGAGGTCCCTTTTGACCCCTGTCATTGTGTGATTCTGTGATTTCTGCCTTGACCTGAAGGAGTCCCAAGAGCTGGACACCCACAAGTCAGAGCACACAGCAAGGAGCAGCCACAGAGATGACTCCAACCCAAGGCTCGTCCATGCTCCACTTGCATCACTGCCACAGAAAAATGATATTGGCCACCAAGGTTCATTTTTTTTTCTTCTTCCCATCACACAAGGCAAGGGAACAGTCATCACCCAGCAGGTCTGCTGACTACAACAGAGGAAAGTCACATTAGTGAATGTTCACATAGCTCTCCACAGAATCACAGGGGTTCAAAGGGACCTCAGCAGCTCACTGAGTCCAACCCCGCACTGCCATAGCAGGATCACCTAATACAGGTCACACAGGAACACATCCAGGTGGGTTTGGAACCTCTCCAGAGAAGGAGACTCCACAACCTCTCTGGGCAGCCTGCTGCAGGGCTCCATCAGGCCAAAGAGGTTTCTCCTCATGTGTCCCAGTTTGTATTCTTTGCCCCTTACCCTGTCATAGGACACCACTGAAAAGAGCCTGGCTCCTTCTTCTGGGCAATCACCCTGCTTGGTTCTAAACAAAGGAGGAGACACAAGATAAATTCAAGGGGAAGATACAATTCAGTAAGTGGATGTATCTCTATTTTTCCTTAGTTCTACCCCCCTAGAACTGTCTCTGTTTACACTGGCCAGGAGACAGCACCCTCCATTCTTCTCCAACATACCAAACAACCCAAGCCAATGACTTCATCCCCACAGCCGAGGTCACAGCCCTGGTTGTGCTGCAGCAGAATGTTCAATCCAGGGTGGAACTCAAAACTTCAATTTGAATGAGCATCAAGCACTGTAAGAATTAATTTAAGAGGAGGAAAAGCACTTAGGGAATGCTTTTGTCTCAGAAGAGGAAAGGAAAGCTGGAAAGTTTGTGGTGCCTCCAGAAGAAGCCACGGGGTAAGCTGCGATGCTGCAGAAGTCGACTGGCAAAGCTCCTCTCCATCTCCTTTGGGCTACACCCAAGGAGGAAGGAATGGAGTTGAAAGAGAAGGGATGGCTCATTGCTCAAACCTGCAAACAAAAACCTGCCATTTCCCAGCTGAGGCACTCACCTGGGGCAGCAGCACCTGAGCAGAGCAGCCAAGGGCAGCTGCTCCCCGCGCAGGCGAGGGATGGACGCTGCGGCGTGCGGGCAGCTCCGCTCTGAACGAGGAAGTCAGCTTGCAGATGGTGGTGTTGACACAGGCAAACCTGCCTCAGCTGATCAGTCCAGAGTGTGCTTGACACACAGAAAACAAACTGAATTTCAACCTGATGAGGCTCAGCAGCTTGGCTGGGACAGCTCAGGGTGTGGAAGGAAGGGAAAGTGGTACCCAGGGGGTTGCGCCACAGCTGCTTGGGCAACGTGCAAGTGTCAGTCCTCTCCTCCTCTGCCAACCTGACTCCACCGCACCACCATGCAGATCAGCTGGAGAGGGATGCCTGGGGCTGGCAGGAGGTCTGAGGTGGAGAGAGTGGGCGGAGGAGAGGTTCCAGGTGAAGTGTTTGTGGCACACCAGCCCTTGGCAGCAGGCAGAGGTGGCTGCTCCTTCCCGAGGTGAGCTTGCATGGCTCACACCAGGAAATATGACTGCAGCTGAGGCTGCTGCAGGGAGGGCAGCTTGGTCAAAGATAATCTTCTGCTTCTAGACCCACACTTGGCAGAGCTGCAGGACAATTCCACTCCGAGCTCTGTAGAGGAGCAGGGAGGGATAGTCCCACCCTGAGCACTCTGCAGAAGACCATGGAGGGGTAGTCCCACCCTGAGCACTCTGCAGAAGACCGTGGAGGGATAGCCTGGCCCTGAGCACTTGGCAGAAGACAATGGAGGGATAGGCTCACTCTGAGCACTCCATAGAAGACCATGGAAGGATGATCCCACCCTAAGCACTCTGTAAAAGACCCGTGGAGGGATAATCCCATTCTGAGCACTCTACAGAAGATCATGGAGGGGTAGTCCAACCCTAAGTACTCTGTAGAAGACCGTGGAGGTACCAGAGAGTTTATTGCCCCCAGGAAGCTCATTTAGATGATAATCTGTTGACTCTCCTCCAAATAACCCAGACGGATCTGCAGGAACATGCCCTGAAGCAGGTCTCCTGGTTTGTCCAGCTCATGCCATAAGCCCAGCACCTGGTGCTCTGCTACCTGTGCCTGCAGCACGTTGTGCATGGCACCAGCTTCTTGTATTTGCACTGTACACCTGAGATAAAGCTCTTCTGGAGACAGCTCCTCCTGAGCACCTTCATGAGCTGAGGGACCTCCCATATATATGCTTGCTATCGCTGTCTCAACAATGCTTCTATTAACCACAGCACGTCTCGGGAGGAAGATGATGCAACAGTGGCATGGGAAGTGGCACCTCCTTCATGCAGTGCTGTGTGTGGTGTCAGAAAAGACACTTTCATTGTGGAATGGTCACTGCTGTTCTAATGCCTGACCACAGTGGCAATATCAGGAGGTAAAAATCAGCACACAGCAGTGACGTGGCAAAATCAAGCAGCACTGTCCCTGACTTATGGTCCTACTCCTGTGTACCTGCTCTGGCTTCTCCTGAGGGCTGAACTCCAAGGGTTGAGTGGATAAGACAATCCTTGTCCTCTATCTAATCTCTGCTGCACTATCTCAGCACCAACACTTGTTGGGTTCTCCACTGCTCAGTTCAACTGTCTCAGTGGAAGTAGCCATCACTGTGCTACCCAGGGCATAAACAGGGCTGGGGGAGATGCTTTGTCCTCTGCTGGAGCTCCTGGTGGGGAGCAGAGGTGGCATTGCCCTCCTCAAGAAAGGCTCATGAAGGACTTTGATCCATGCAGGTAATGCATGTGGAGTTAAGATGCCTGCCTGAATTCTTTTATGTAGTGGCTGTTATGAGGGGCATGACATTGGACAACCAAAGGATGTCCTGGGTTGAAAGGGACCTTTAAAGCTCATCCAGTCCAACTCCCTGCAGTCAGCAGGGACATCTGCAACTAGAGTTGGTTGCTCACAGCCCCAGACAACCTGATCTGCAGTGGGTCCAGGGATGAGGCATCTCACACCTCTCTGGGCAACCTGGCACAGGGTCTTGCTACCTACAGTAGGAAACATTTCCCTTTCCCTTCAATTCTCCCTCTTTCAGTTCAAACCATCACCCCTTGTGCTGTCACAACAGGTCCTGCTCAAAACTCTGTCCTCAGCTTTCTTTAAGCTCTGCAAGACCACCAGAAGGTCTCCCTGGAGCCTTCTCTTCTCCAGGCTGAACAAGCCCAATGGCCTCACAGCAGAGCCCTTCCAGCCCTGCCAGCATTGCTCCTGCTCCAACAGGTCTGTGCTGTGCTGAGGACTCCAGAGCTGTCCCAGCACTGCAGGGGGGGCCTGAGCAGAGCACAGCAGAGGGCCAGAATCCCCTCCCTGCCCCTGCTGCCCACACTGCTGGGGGTCAGCCCAGGACAGGCTGGCTCTGGGCTGGCAGTGCTCAGTGCTATCTCATGTCCAGCTTTGCAACCCTTGTCCACAGGGCTGCTCTCCAGCCCTTCATCCCCCCCAGCCTGTGTTAATATCAGGGGTTGACCTGTCCCAGGTGCAGGACATTGCCCTTGGCCTCGTTGAGTCACATGAGGTTCACGTGGGTTCACTCCTCCACCTTATCCAGGTTCCTCTGAAACATCTTTGACCTCCAGCTAGCAGACCTTCCATCACTTGCCTCTTGGCTCTCTGAGGAGCTGCAGGCTTACCTGCTGCTGCCTCAAAGTAAAAAGAGCAATAAGCAGGAAATCACAGAATCATAGAAAGCTAGGAGCGGGAAAGGACCTGTAAAGATCGTCTAGTCCAATCCTCCTGCCAGAGCAGGATCACACAGGCTTGCATCCAGGCAGGTCTTGAACATCTCCAGAGAGGGAGACTTTCTTGCAGTAAAGAAGTGTTTCCTAATATCCAACTTAAAACCTCCTCTGGTTTCTCCAGCTTGAAGGTAAATCCAGCTTTCAGACTTGTAGTGTCCTCTCCCCAGTGAAATGATTTGGTTGCCCTTCACACAGCAGCTGCCCAAGAACATCATCCAGCCGCAGGAGGACTCAAGCAGAACAGCTGAGGATGGTGATGATGATGAGGAGGATGTTTGTTGTTCCTGCAAATTGCCCATGAAAGCCAAGTTGTCCTCCTCGGGGCTGCTTTCAATCACAGATCATAGAATCAATCATAGAAGAGACCTCCAAGCTCATTCAGTCCAACCTATCACCCAATCAACTAGACCATGGCACTAAGTGCCAATGAAGATCATTTCAGCTCCATCAATCCCAGCCACCTCCATCACCACTACCCTCCCAGCAGCTTGCTGCACCCGACCACATTGCCTTGTACATCACCATCAAGGAAGGATTTGAGCCACCACAGAGTGTATGGAGAAAATCAGATGCAGGTGGCCAATAGCAGGCTGTGGATGTGCATGAGAAGCAGGTGAGCAGGGTGCTGGGCAGAGGGCTGCTGTGTGGCACAGCTGCAGGCAGGGTGCCATGCTGGAGATGTGAAAGGGTTGGTGACCCCAGGTTGGCAGCATGACCTTTCCACTGCCCAGCTCTCTGGGAGCCTTTATCTTTTATTGCCCTCTGGGAATCATTAACATGACATCCAGAAGCCTACCTGGCCAGGAGCAGGAGCAGTGGGGGATGGTAGAAGTCAAGTTTTATAGGATCACAGGATCGTTATGGTTGGAAAAGACCTCTAAGATCATCGAATCCAACTGCATCCAACAACACCACCATGCCCACAGCACCACATCTGCATGGCTCTAAAACCCTCCAGGGATGGGGACTCCACCACCTCCCTGGGCAGTGTAGCCCAGGCCTTGAACTTTCTTTCAGTAGAGAAGTTTTTCCCAATACCCTACTCAAACCTCCTCTGGTTTCTCCAGCTTGAAGCTAAATTCAGCTTCCAGACCTGCAGTGTCCTCTCCCCAGTGAAATGATGTGGTTGTCCTTCACACAGCAGCTGCTTCACAGCTCCTGCTAGATGTAAACATCACAGTTGTGGGTGATGTCCTGTGGAGAGCTGGCAGCAGGTGCCTGTTTCCCTCTGCAGGACCTGCTGGCAGCTGGACTCGGGCTCCTCTGGCCACACATTCCAGCAGCATCTCACCAGATTTTGGTCCAGCCACACAAGTCTGGCTGCAGCCAAAGCACTCCAGGCACACTGCCATCACACACACAATCACAGAATGGCAGGGGTTGGAAGGCACCTCTGGAGATCGAGTCCAACCACCCCGCCAAAGCAGGACCAACTAGAGCAGCTCACAGAGGAACACATTCAGGTGGGCCCTGAAAGTCTCCAGAAAACTCCACCACCTCTCTGGGCAGCCTGCTCCAGGGCTCCAGCACCCTCCAGGTACAGAAGTTCTTCCTCATGTTTAGGTGGAACTGTTTACGTTCAAGCTTATGCTCACTGCCCCTTGTCCTGTCAGTGGGCAGCACTGAGCAAAGTCTGTTAAAGAAGAGTCACATTAAAATCAATTCCCTGCTTCCAGAAAGCAATGCCAGACCTGTTCAGAGCCTCCCTTCAGCCTCTCTAACAACATGAGGGTAATGAGCAGGATATGCAAGCCCACATGCTGGTGGCTGGCAGGACCACGCAGCCTGGGCAGTGCCCCAGCACCAAGGCTCAGCAGGACTGGGGCAGAGTGAGCCCCAGGACCTTTTCCATCTTTCCTTTCCAAGGCTCCCAGCCACATTGGCCAGCAGGGAATGCTGCTGCCACTTCTGAAGCTCACGGGAAGGCTGCACCCAGCCAGCTGGGGAAGTGACTCTGTGGGTAAGTGCTTTAGGTAGACAGAAGACCACAACTCTTATGGGAAACCCAGAGGAAAGAAACGAGAGGCTTAAAATTTGACACCTCTGGTTTTCCCCATTCTGCACCTTAGAACCACAGAGTCACAGCCTCCTTTTGGTTGGAAAAAACATCCAAGCCCAGCAAGCCCAACTGCTAACCCACCACTAACCCACCTCCCTCAGCACCACTTCTCCATCTCTTTTCAATCCCTCCAAGGATGGGGACTCCACCACTGCTCTAAGCAATCTGGTCCAGGCCTTGGAAACTCTTTGAAAGGAAAAGAACCTTCATCACCAAAATGATGAAGAAGAACCTTCCACCAGTGGGTGAAGCAAAGGCAAAGTTCAAGTCTGCAGAGTCAAGAGCAGACCAAGCTGCTGAGTCCCATCTATGCCACACAGACACCTGTGAGCCACTCCATGGTGCCTTATGAGATTCTCACATCAGAAGATGATCCCTTTCCAGTAAGAGTGGCAGAACTGGTTCTGCAGCCCTTGAGTCACTCTGATTTGCTGATGGGAAGAGAGGTGCTTGGAAAGGTGAGCAAGCAAGCAAGCTTTATTCAGCTTAATCACTGGTGAATTAACTGTGAACCACATCACCACCACTCGAGTGGTGTAATTGCTGTAAAAGCTCCTTGAGTAGGGTTCACCTTAAACAAGAGCCTCTCACCCTGAAACCACAGCAGCAGGTGACTTTCCCCTCAACAGCTGGTAGAGGTAAAGGAGGGAGGAGAAGCTGCCCTGGGACTGCTCAACACCAACCACTAAGAGCACTGCAACAGGCTGCCCTGAGAGGTGGTGGAGTCTCCATCTCTGGAGTCATCCAAAGCCCACCTGGACACCATCCTGTGCAACCTGCTCTAGGTGAATCTGCTGGGCAAAATGGGCTCCAGAGGTACCTTCCAGCCCCTGTCATTCTGTCATCCATAAAGTCACCTGAGCTGTTCTCCTTTCTCCAGGGACAGTCTCAGCTGGGAGAGACCTGTTTGGACTCTAAGTGAGCAGCAGATGTTGCTTAAAGGGACATTGCATGTGGAAAATATTCTTAGAGCAAATCAGCTCTGCCTTTGCCATGCTGAGGATGTCCCTATGGAAAGGCAGACCTCCCTCCACAGCTGCACAAGAGTGGCTGGAGGAGGAGCAGAGCATGCAGTGATGGCTTGGTGAGGGTGGGCAGGCTCCTCAGCAGGGTCATTTCGTGTGCTCAGGATGTGACCTGCATGCAGCACAACAGGAACTGGCAGTTGCAGGAGGTCTTTATCCTGATGGACTGTAAATGGATCTCATCTGTGCAAACAGACCTTCCTCTGCCCTGGCCTCAGATACCAACCTAGCAGGAAGATCATAGAATGATAAGGTTGGAAGGGACCTCAAGGATCATCCAGCTCCAACCCCCTGCCATAGGCAGGGACACCTCCCACTAGTACAGGTCACTCAAGGCCTCATCCAACCTGGCCTTGAACACCTCCAGGCAGGGAGCAGCCACAACCTCCCTGGGCAACCTGTGCCAGTGTCTCACCCCCCTCACTGCAAACAACTTCCTCCTAACATCCACTTTCAATCTCCCCTCTGCCACTTCAAACCCATTGCCCCTTGGCCTGGCATTGCAAGACCTTGTCAATAGTCCCTCCCCAGCCTTCCTGTAGCCCCCTTCAGTTACTGGAAGGCTACTCTAAGGTCTCCTGGAAGCCTTCTCTTCTCCAGGCTGCAGAGCCTCAACTCAGCCTTTCCTCACAGCAGAGCTGCTGCAGCCCTCTGAGCATCTTTGATATGGCAGAGGGAGATCCTACAAGGGCAGGCAGCAGCTCTGCTCTGCTGGACCTCTGCAAACCACAGCCTTGGCAGTGAGGACCTGGCTTGGCAGGTAACAAAGTGGAGGATGACAACAGCACAACGAGCATGTCTGAGCTAGGCAGGGGCAGAACCTGCTCTTCCCTTCCTCAGCCCCAGCGTGCCAGTGAGGGCATACAGCACTTGGTGTTCCTTCTGCAATCAAATCCACCACACCTCACCCTCTTCTGCAAATCACCCCCCTTCCAGACCTCCTCCTGTCTCCCTCTGGTAGAGCTCTGCCTGCATTTAGCACTCGGTAATTTCACACAGTCCCAGCACAGCAGGGGTTGGAAGGGACCTCTGGAGATCATCCAGTCCAACCCCCCTGCTAAAGCAGGGTGCCCACAGCAGCTTGCCCAGCATCACAGCATCCAGGTGGGTTTGGAGTCTCTGCAGAGAAGGAGACTCCGCAGCCTGTGTGGGCAGCCTGCTGCAGGGCTCCAGCACCCTGAGAGCAAAGGCCTGGAGCAGGTTCAGGAGCAATGTCTCTTTTCTGAAGCCCTTGCAGCTGAGCTGCCTGCAGCATGGAGCTGCTTGGCAGAGGTCCACGGCTGCTGCGCGGCGATAAGTGAGGCTCGAGATGAGACAGGAAAGGGTGGGATGGGTGTCAGCTCAAGAGCAAGCTGCAACAAACAGCAGGCAGGAGGCTGAAGCTTCTGACCTACCAGAGATGCTGAAAAGGTGACCGCAGACCTCATGGGTAGTGAAGAAAAGGAAGCCCCACAGAGCTGCCTGCCACATGCTGTGGGTCCCAGAGTGGCACAGAACCAGAGCTGTTTTCTGTGCTTCTCACAGAGTGGTGTGGGTTGGAAGGGACCTTGTAGACCATCTTGTTCCAGCTCCCCTGTGACATCTTCCACTAGAGCAGGTTGCTCAGAGCCCAGTCAAACTTTCCAGGGGACAGGGCATCTGCAACCCCTCTGAGCAACATGTTCCAGTGTCCCACCACCCTCACAGGGAAGAGTTTCTTCCTAATATCCCACCTAAATATCCCCTCATCCAACTTAAAGCCATCACCCTTTGTCCTATCACAGAATCATCTGGAAAAGACCTTCAAGATCATCAAGCCCAACTGTGAGCCTAAGAGCACCATGGCCATTAAACCATGTCCCTAAGTGCCATGTCCAGGTGTTCACTGCTAGCCCTCACAGCAAGTCCCTCCCCACGTTTCTGTGTACCCTTCTCTCCTGCCATGCTGCAGAGAGAATGCAAAAGCTCTTTGCTGTCACAGCATAGACCTGAACTGGACCTCTAGACCTGGGGAGGAACTTAACATGAGGATGAAGCCAGTGGGGTCTGTGCAAGGGTGCCAAGACAGCTAGGAGATGGAGCTCCCACCCTACAGCTCAAGGCTGCTGCTGGAGGCTGACTTTGGCTTCCAGAAGATTAAAAATGAGCAGAAACCAAAGTGAACCATGCCCAGGCTTTGTGAACTGGGAGCTGGCAGAAGGGTAGAAAAGGGCAAAGAGGCTGGCAGCTAACCAGATGCTCTCTCAAGAGCTGAAGGCAAAGCTCTGGCACAAGATTCTGATCACAGGCTGGTAAGACTGAACTGGGTGCATTCAAATCTTCCCAACAGCTCAGACAGGACCAGCAACTTTCTACCCTCAACACTGAGATGCTCCTTCAAGACCTCTCTGAGCCACTGCTCTTCTCCAAGCACTCCTCAGCATCTTCAGAGTGCTCAGGTCCCCCCACAAGCAGCAAGTGTTGGTATCTCCTGGCTGAATCTCTCTTTCAAACCTCTGTATACAGATGAAGGAGCTGCTCTGGAGTATCAGATCACAGAATCAGGCTGGAAAAGACCTTGAAGATCATCAAGTCCAACCACCAACCCAAAACTACCAAGTCTACTACTAAGTGATGGTGCTGTTTCCAGGGTCTGAGCCCATGGGGACTCCATGGCCGCAGGGACCCCATGGCCACGGGGACCGCATGGACACAGGGACCCCATGGACACGGGGACCGCATGGACACGGGGACCCCATGGACACGGGGACCGCATGGACACGGGGACCCCATGGACACGGGGACCCCATGGACACGACTCCATGGCCACGGGGACCGCATGGACACGGGGACCCCATGGCCATGCATGACCTCTTGAGCAGTGCTGCCCTTGGCCATGGTTGTCTCTGCTGTGGCTGCTGACTCCTGTGCACCAGGGCAGGAAGCATCATGGTGGCAGTCTCTTGTGTCTTGTCTTGAGTTTCATGGCTGGGAGAGATGGCAGCCGCTGCTGAAGCACCATCGTGTGAGTTCCTCGCAGAGCAAGGCAACCCACCCCAAGAGCCCAGCAAGGGATGCAGAGACCTGTGATGCCCCCAGCAGCACCCCAGGGGTCCCGGCCAGCCTGTCAGGAGCTCCAGGTGCTCCTGCTCCTCCAGCAGCACCCAGGGCCACTGGTGCTTCTCATGGGTGCCACTGGTGCTTCCCATGGGTGCCACTGCCCTCTGCAGTCCCCAGAGGAACACGCAGCCAAGATGGCCCTCTGGTGTCCTCTTCTTTCAGCCTCACCTCATCCGGGCTTCCCTGTGAAGTCCCAGCCCAGAAGATAATGCATCTGAAGAAGCACATTTGCTCCCAGTGGGAATGGTGCTGGAGGGAATCAAGGTCCCTGACCTCCT
Organism: Ramphastos sulfuratus; assembly: GCA_013399055.1. Classification (NCBI taxonomy): domain Eukaryota; kingdom Metazoa; phylum Chordata; class Aves; order Piciformes; family Ramphastidae; genus Ramphastos; species Ramphastos sulfuratus. Next base: position 6,451 of record WBNM01011758.1, on the reverse strand, counting down.
CATTCTCTCATCACCCCAATGGGGAACTCCCCAGCCAAGCTGTGGTTTCTGCAGAAGGTGCTGAGGAACAGCCAAAAACCTGAGCGGAGCCTCTGTTATCCCAAACCCATCCCTCCACCCCTGTCCTGGTGCAGGAATGCTGTGCCCAGCAACAGGACAAAGGGCAATGGGCACAAACTGGAACCCAAGAGGCTCCATCTGAACAGGAGGAGAAACTTCTTTGGTGTGAGGGTGCTGGAGCCCTGGAGCAGGCTGCCCAGAGAGGTTGTGGAGTCTCCTCCTCTATAAGTCTTCCAAATCCCCCTGGCCATTGTGATCTTGGGCAAGCTGCTGTAGGTGCCCTGCTTTAGCAGGGAGGTTGGGCTGGATGATCTCCAGAGGTGCCTTCCAAGCCCACCATGCTGGGGTTCTGTGAAAGTTTCCCTCTCGCAGCCAGTCCCATGAACGCAGCTGAACATGCCCCAGAGAGACAAGAGCAGAAGCATGGCCAAGTGCTGCACCTGGTCACATAGTTTGGAACACACCCAACCCTGTGCAGATGCCTCAGCTTAAACTGGCTTCTTAGGGTGGTTTAGGGTCAGCAGAGATTCAGCCAGTGGAATGTAAGACCCTCAGCTTGAGCTGGAAGTTAAAGTTGTAGCAGCTGGGGCAGTGATCAGCACCAGGAGGGAACATGCTGCAGAGGTCAAGAGCTTTGGCAGTTGGCATAAAGGTCCCTGTTGAAGGTTCCTAGACTGCTGAGACCTGCCTGGGTCAGGATCAGGGCAGGACAGAGACAGCTCTGAGCTGCATTTCTTCAGCTACCCACAGAGCTCCACTCTGAAGGCAGAGAGTGGGTGAGCCATGGGGACACCTCCAGAGTCCTTGTTCTTCCCAAGGCTGCAGGAGAAACGCCCAAGGAGTCTGCTGACTGCAGGGCACTGGGTTTGGAGGTGTCTGAGGCACTGCCCTTACTCCATCCCAGCCTGGAACAGCTGCCCAGCCACCTCAGACCTTGACCTGAGCACCTCAGCCAGGCTGGTGTGCTAGCAGCTATGGTTTTGAATAACCATTTCTGTTTTGAAGGCTTTTCTTGCTGAGCCACTCAGGTTATTGCACTTCAAATCCACACCTTCAGGCAAAGCAGCCAAAATGGAGCCCGTGGTTGGATGTGTGAGAGCACAAGTGCAGGGCAGAGTCTGCCTGGGAGCAGCAGGTCTGCTGTGAGAGCAATCTAGTCTGTGGTTTGCAAAATGGAAAGCAGGAGATAAGGAAGGGCAGCCTGTGCCCTAGGCTCTGGCACCTGCCTGCTTCTGGCCTGGCTCCAACCCAGGCTGGCAACACCCACTCGATGTTCCCCCAGGGACTCACCTCCAGCTCTGTGCCCCAAGTGCCACTGCACAGAATCAGAGAATCATTAAGGCTGAAAAAGCTCTCTAAGGTCACCACATTGAACCCAACACCTCCGTGGCCATTAAACCATATTCCCAAGTGCCATGGCCACAGGTTTCTTGAACATCTCCAGGCATGGGGACTCCACCACCTCTGCCCTGGGCAGCCTGTGCCAGTCCCTGACCACTCTTGCAGCAAAGAAATTGTTTCTGATCTCCAACCTAAGCCTCCCTCTGGTACAATTTCAGGTAATTTCCTTTCCTTCTATCACCTGATACTAGGTAGAAGAGCCCAACCCCCACCTCACTCCAATCTCCTGTCAGGGAGTTGTAGAGAGCCAGAAGGTCTCCCCTCAGCCCCTTTTTCTCCAGACTAAACACCCCCAGTTCCCTCAGCTCCTCAGCTGCTCCTCCCCAGCCCTGTTCTCCAGACCCTTCCTCAGCTTTGCTGCCCTTCTCTGGACGTGCTCCAGCCCCTCAGTGTCCTTCTTGGAGTGAGGGTCCCAACACTGAGCCCAGGATTTGAGCTTCAGCCTGGCCAGTGCTGAGTGGAGGGAGACAATCACTGCTCTGGCCCTGCTGGCCACACTATTGCTGAGCCAGGCAATTCTGAAGACCAAATAAGCTGAAGAAGAGCTTGCAGGCCAAGCTCACCCAGCAGTTAGTGGTGTCAGAGCTCAGCTCTAGCAGTGATGAATTTACCTCTTCAGGTACAGAATTGTAATGGGCTTGAGCAGGAGCAATGTTTTGATAGAGAAAGGATGGGAACAGAGTCACAAACACACTCTGAACACTGACATCTCCCAGCTTGCATCATGACAGCACACTTAGGGCAGCATAAGTGGGTCTGTGCTGTCCCCTGTCCCCATCCCTGCAGCAGATAAATGGAGCTGACTCCCCCCAGGCTGTTTCTCCACACTGCTCCAGCCTGGCATTCTCTGCTTGCAGTAAAACCCCCTGCTCTGAGGACAAAGAACATCATCTCAGCAGCTCTCCAGAGATGGGACTCATTTCTTGGGCTGAGACAGAGCAGTGGCAGCACTACTGTCACCCTGGTGACCAGCCTTGCTAATGGCCAAGTGATGCCAGCACTCATCCCAAGCTCAGCTCTCCTCTCTGGGGCTGCTCTGAGCACTCAGCACTGCTGACAGTGCATCTCCTCAGCTGCACCATCACCACCAACGGCTCTGTTAGCAGGGCTCTGGGGAAAGCTGCTTCTGGCAGTGCTAACTCCCTGAACTCTGTCTGACCTCCCAGCCACGGCTCCCAGAGCTCTTCCCATCCCAGCTCCTGGTGCACCTCCCAGAGGGAAGCAAGAAGAGTGTCATTTGCTCTTCACCCACCTACAGCTGGGCTGGAGAAAGGCAAAATCTGAGCACAGCCTAAGCTGATGAGGGCTCAAGGGGAGGCTGGGCAGAGGAACAAACTGAACTTCATCCGCCAAAGGCAGGGGTAAAGCTCAGGGCACTCAGATCCTACCCATGGTAGGACCTATCCCCACTGGTGTCCATCCTCAGCAGCTCTCCAGCCTCAACCTCACCAGCTCACACAGTTCCACCATCTCCTCTACACCCACATTTATTCTCCACCCTTTCCAGGCTCCTGACCTGTCCCTCCTGCTGCTGCACCACCACCAGCAGCAGCATCTACCAGAGCCACAACCCATACCTGACAGAGGACAGAAAGAAATTCAGCTCAGAATTTCTTATAATTTCTGCAGATCAGCTTCTGCTTGGCCAACAAAGCTCTACAAAAATCTCTCTTCCCAGATGGAAATTCCTTGCTGGGAGCAGAGGGAACATGGGTGGGCAGTGCTGCTTCCAGCAAAGGTCACCAGAACTGTGGTCATCTGAGAGACAAGGGTCAGTCCTTGCCTCCCTCTTGGCTGGGGTACAACAAAAAAACACCAGAGAAACGAAAGCCAGGCTGGGGCAGGCATCCAGGAGGGAACATTTTCAGCTCAAACAACTGAAGGTGGCAGAGATAGAAGCAACTGGAGACTGGCAACCAGGCAGGGACTTGCAGTGGGATCAAGGCAAGTGATGGGCAGCTGTGCCTGTGATTAGAGCTGGTACCTCCTGAGGGTCACACAGAGAAACTCCCCAAGTCATAGAATGGTTTTGGTCCAAAACGACCTCTAAGGTCATTGAGTCCAACCATCAAATAACACCACCACGACCACCAAACCACGTCCCCAGGTGCCACAGCCACAGGTTTCTCGAGCACCTCCAGGGATGGGGACTCCACCACCTCCCTGGGCAGCCTGTGCCAATCCCTGACCACTCTCGCAGCAAACAAATCGTTCCTCATCTCCAATCTAAGCCTCCCCTGGCACAACAATTTCAGGCCATTTCCTCTCCTCCTATCACCTGAGACTAGGGAGAAGAGCCCAACCCCCACCTCACCCCCAACCTCCTTTCAGGGAGCTGTAGACAGCAATGAGGTCTCCCTCAGCCTCCTCTTCTCCACACTAAACACCCCCTGTTCCCTCAGCTGCTCCTCCTCAGCCCTGTTCTCCAGACCTTTTGCCACCTTTGTTGCCCATCTCTGGACCCACTCCAGCCCTTTGATGTCCTTTTTGGAGTGAGGGGTATTCGTGGTCTGAATGTCAGACTCTTACTGGTGCCAGCTTTCATGGGAGCTCCCAGCAATCAAAAAACCAGGTCCCTGGGGTGCAGGGAGCCTCTGGGACCCCCAGGAGCAGCTGCAGAGAGGTAGCAGGGAGAGGACAGAGGAGCCTTCCCCTCCGATTTATTTACCAGCCAGGCGTTTATTTCCCCCAAACTCGCACGGGAGGAGAGCACCGAGGAGCCCTGCCAGGAACCAAAGCCAGCAGCAATCCTCTGCCCCCTGCAGCAAAATCCGCCCTGCCCCGGCGTCCAGGGCAGGTACCTGTAGCCCCATCTATAGATGCATTGATGCTGCCTCCCGAGACCCTTCCCAGAGCATCCTGACCTCTTGCTTCCTCCCTACCCCGGCTCTTTCCTCCCCTGATCCCGCGGAGGACGCACGGGCACCGGTGCCACTCACCTGCTGCTGCCAGGAATGCTCCAATGAGGACCATCTGAAGGGGGTGTCCCGGTGGGTACCATCCAGGGGGGGCGGGGGAGGGATGCTCCGGGGGTTGCTCCAGGAGAGGACCATCCCGAGGGGGATGCTTCTGAGGGGGATGCTCCGGAATGGATGCTTCAGGGGAGGATGCTCCGGTGAGAACCATCCCGGGAGGATGCTCGGGGGAGATGCTCCGGAAGGGATGTTCTGGTGGGTACCGCGGTCCTAGCCAAGCACCGGCTGACCCCCGGCCCCAGCCCCGTCCCCGTCCCCGTTCCGCAGTGACACCCGCAGTGCTTTCGCTTTCCCTTTTCCTTTCCCTCCGAAGCAGAAGGGGCGGCTCCGGCTGCCGGCCGCCCTGCGGGGAAGGGGCTAGGAGGGATACACACCCCCCCCACACACTCATGTCTCGGCCCCCGCAGCTGGCTAGGGGAGCCCCCGGGGGGACCCGACCTGGAGCTGAGGGGACCTACAATCGGTGGTCAAAGTGCTTCCTCACTTGCATGTCACAAAGGGAGTTTTTCAGCATTATTTTTTTTTTCCTGCCTTATTTCTTCCTCAACCTGATATTTCCCATGAATTTAAGCAAGGAGTTTCCTCAGCTCTTCACCAACCAGCCCAGGCCCCCAGGGTGATTTAGCATTTGGGACTTGAAGCAAAGATGCTTGAGATATAGGGAGTGACTTAGCAGTCTCCTTCTGACCAAACCCCTCTGCAGCTGTAAGCAGCAGTTGTAGGAACTCTGCTAGCTTGGAAAAAGCCACCACAGCCATAAGACTTCTGCTGACTGAAGACAGTTAAGGAATAAACCAAAAGGAAATCAACTTTGTTCATACTAAACTCCGAGAGCCCTGCAGATGGCCACAATTAAGATGCCTCAAGAAGGCAGGGAGCCAACAGATTAAGAGCTGTCCCACACTGATGTGGTCAAGGGGAGAAGTGCTGGGGCTTTGGTGAGCAATTAGCAGGAACAACAAACATCCT
>WBNM01011757.1:0-42024 GCA_013399055.1 Ramphastos sulfuratus | reverse complement strand
TCTATGATTCTATGTATATGCAATATACTAGAGAACTAGTCATGTTTTGTTTTCTCTATAACTTTCTTTATAACATTTAAGCATCCTATATAAATATAAGTATGGATGAGGGCCGTAATGAATTGTGTTTCACAAATGAAATCATTCTGAACTAAAAAAAAAACCAAACAATTATAGTTGTGAAAATTTGCCCACCCTTTTTCCAAATGTGTATCTGTCCTGTAAGGAGGTAAACCAACAGTCTTCAAAAAAACCCCACTTAATTGAAAAATGTCCTTCTGATCAGACTGGACTAGCAGAAGTGCTGTGTTTGGTTGGTGAAAGCAGAGAGCTGGAGAAGAGCGATGAGGTGGTTGGTGCCAGGAGCACACATGGAAGGGAATGCTACTGCTTTCTGTAGCAACCCCTGAATTACCTGTACTGAGAGTCTCTGTTCCCCACTTGTCTCTCATCTTGGGACATCTTGCAGAACTGTAACTCCTAGCCTGTCAAGCCTTGGTTTTCCTATTTGTTTGTCCAAGGGTCTGCAAAGTCTAGGTGATGTTTAGAGTCACCCACTTTTCTCCTCTGCAATTCCCCTTTTTGGATGTCTAAAAAACTTTCTTAGGACCACTGAGAAAATTCATCATGTATGTCACTCAGAGACCTATTGTTTTGTTTAATAGAAATTAATTTCATGTATTCTCTTTGGGGCAACATCCTTTGTTGGGTTACTGTCACTTCCAGAAGCAGTTGAGGAGGACCTGGTTTGCAAAGCCATGTGTTATTTGAAACATGGCTACAGACTTTTTTTCCTTGATGACCTTTGCTGAACTTCTGTGTAACATCTGTAGGAACCCCTTCCTATTTCACATTTTTGAATGCTCATGCTTCAGCACACCAAGCTGTGAGTTATGTGTTCAGTGAGATGAAGTGCTATTCAGTATGAGTAAGGATGGCAACCTGGCTCCAAAGATAATCTTTCTGGGCTTTTTTGGACACATTCAAGCTTACAAACTCACAAAAGTCACTTCAGCATTCTCAATATGCAGCAGTCTGGTGTGTATCTGTCTAATACCTATTTTTATCTGGTTTATGTCAAGCATTGTTTCCTCTACAGTCAGTTGTGACAAATGAAATGGATTTGTTTTACTGTTTTGTGCCTATGNCGGTTGCTGTCTGGGCTGCATGCGCACACTGCAGCCTCATGTTGAGCTTTTCACCACCCCAGACCCCCAGGTCCTTTTCATTAGGGCTGCTCTCAGCCATTCCCCACCCAGCCTGGAGCTGTGCTTGGGATTGTACACAAGTAACATGTCTTTATAGCACCTCTGTTGAATCAGTCTTGAAAGCACACACATTTTAGTTAGCACCCAATTAATACATACAGAGAAGCACAGCCCAGCTCTGTGGCTAAGTTGTGAGCATTTTAGGTGAGGTAGAAAACAACTGTGGGTTGCAGAAGTACCTGGGAAAAGTATTTGGTTTATGTGTTTGCAGTATTTTGCTTTTTATACTGCCTATATTGAATCAAGAAGAGATACAGTTAGTTTGCAGTTGCCACCTTGCATAGCAAGGCATGTTTAAAGCATGTAGTGAAAATGTCTTTGTGTTAACACTGGTCCAGTCTGGAGTTTGCAATGTTAGTCATTTTGCAATGGCTTTTAATGCTTCCTTTGGGATGTGAGGTGCAAGTCTGCAAGGGAGGCAGTGATCATGTCAGGCCTTTTTATGAGCAGCAAGAGGAATTAATCTCCCACTAGTGCTAGAAAGCCCTTTCTGACAGAACATTTTCTTCTTTAGTGTTGGAAGAGAAGGACCTGTCATGGTGCTGAACAGGACAGAAGGAAATATGAGGGAATGACAGAGGTTCCCTGTCTGTTAGTAACACAAGGTGTCCACCTTGCTGTGCAGGTGGAAGTACTGAAGGAGAAGTGTGCAGGAAGAGTCCACTGATAAGATATCTGATTTAACTCAGGTTTGAGATCGCTGCATGTTCTTATGCATAGTCTCAATAAGCTCTCAGCACCTGCCTCAAGCTGCAGGGTCTGGGGTTTTTTTAATATTTTATTTTTATTTTTTCTTTTAGACTTGACAGATCAAGGTTCAGGCTGCCTGCCAGAACATTTGTATATTGAAGGAAGCATAAAATACTGTAGGAAATATAAAATAAAAAATTGTTGTCACCCAATTTCTTAGCACCTGTAGTCACACTCTGCTCTTAAACAAAGCCCCAGCCCGTCTAGTGATGAGGGATGTGGAAGTTTCTCTTTTGCAGTGTATCAAATGAATGCAAATCACATAGTCACCTCTTCAGCTTTTAATAAACCTCACCCATTTCCTAGTAAAGGGATGTGCTACTAGAAAGACAATCTCCTGAGCTTTCTTCAAAGAAATTTGCCACCTAATTGCCAGCACACTCCATTTGCTAAATGTCATATGTTGATGGCTAACCACAGAACCCCCATCCAGAGAATTCCTTCTGTCATTCCTCTCCTTTTTCAAAGCTTTGCCAGAGAGAAGCACTGTCTGTGCAACTTTCCCCAGTGCCTATACATTAACTTCTCCTGAAAATCCTTTGAGATGCCTGTTTTCCCTCTGGATATGACCACCTGTGTCAGCACATGGTGTGTATGTGTGTGCCTGTGTACACAGACTCACACATAGAGAGTTTGACTGTAGTTAATGTAAATGTCTACACTCCTCTTACTTCGTTCTTTTCTTCAAATATATCTGAATATGATCCCTGGTATAGTGGGATTGTATTGCCACATGCTGCTGCGCACTGTGTGGTGTATTTGTTTTCCTTTATAACATGCTTTTTGCACTGCAACCAGCTTTGGTGTGCTTTACATCCCACACGGCTCAGGATTTGTCTGTGGATTTCTTTCTGTTTAGACCAACTGCTGTAACACTCTTTGTTGATCCTTGTTATCCAAATTATCTTATTCTTCTGATGTGGGAGCAGGCATAAGCACCAGCTGGTGCTTTGTGCATCCACGTATTCTGATTTTCCTTGTAAATCTTCCCATCCAAAACTAAATTATGCCATTACATTAAGACTAATTGCATTAGGAACTGCTCAACATGTACTGTAAAATTAAATGTTATCTTGGAGCTTGGTGATGCTGTAGACCAGAAAAGAAGCATGGAAAATATTAAGTTATATCAAGTTACAGAGGATGCAGATGAATCAGGCAAAGTAGTCACAGGCACTCTTTGGAATGTCCAATGCAGAGTTGTCAGCCTCTAACAAAAAATATGGCAGAATTTTATAATAAATGAAAAGAAACTTTTGCTCTTTAGATTGTATTGCTTGTGCAAAATAAGTGAGTTGGATATTTTACTGGCATGATACAAAATGCAGGTAAAGTTTATCTGAGCACTTCACCACCACAACAGGAATAAGTGTGTCCAGCGTGATTGTATCTGGGCTGGGTTTGGGGTTGTTTGGCTTGGTTTGGGTTTGGTGGTGTTCTGGATGTTTAGGTTTTGTTTGTTTGTTGGAATTTTTTTTTTTTTTTTTGTGGCAAGTTCTGTGGGGTTTGTTTGTTTGTTCACTGGGAAATTTGCAGCATTTAAAGAAAGACAATAAGTATTTGTTGGAATAAAGAGTAGGTCCTGTTTGGTTCTTAAACACTTTTCATGACGGTTGGTTGAATTTTTTTTTGCCAGAACTTGAACTGTAAATCATTTTCATTGAACTGAACTGATTTTTTTTTCATTGTTGCTCATGGTTGAGCAGAAGTTGTCTAAGAAAAGAATAGCTAGAGTAGTCATGAATTCTGAAGCCTGACTTCATGAAAATGACATGGAGGTCTTCCATCATGATGTTGATTCACAGCTTCCCAGATCAGACGTACTGAGTTCAAGTTAAATCAAGGTGGTTTGAGCTTTTTTCTTTTTATCCTCCCCTTACTCCTCTAACAAATTCAGCAAAAGGTCTGAAAATCTGGCTGGATTGTTCTGCATTGATCTCATTGTGAATCTGAGATATAGGCAAGTGACCTTGAAACTGGAATTTAGGAAGGGGCTAGGTATGAATCTTGCTGCTCTCTATAGTAACTTGAAAAAAAAATGAGATCAGAAAGTAGGAAAAAAAAAACAGAAGCAGTTGTTCCATGAGAAGTAGAGCCAAGCTTATGATTTATGTATGTCATTTGTACTTCCCATTGCTCTGTGTTAATGAGATGTGACCTCCCCAAAGACTAAAAACCACATAGGGAGACTGCAGATATAATCCAAAGGCTGTGCCATTCCAGTAGGTAGCTGGGCAGCAGGTTGAGAAGGTAACAGAGAGTTAACGAAGCTTCAACCTCACAGGGGTGTCAGAGGGAGCCACAGTTCTGAAAATTAAATAGCTTATTATAGCCTTAGAAGGCTAATATGATGGAAATAGACTTGAAGAATTCAACCCAGATGTATAGTACAATACTGTGACACTTCTACAGGCTGTGGAATGTAATGCAGTGCATGAGCAGTCTGACCAGCAACCAGTAGGGCAGCTTCAGTACTTAGTGTCTAACTTCTGATTATGTGGCAGAGTGCCACTTCACACGTTGTTAATCAAGACTTTCCAATTACTCTTAATATATTTAATCATAATGTGTTGCTTCAAATAAAAGTAGCATTTGAGGTGATTCCTGCCAACTATTTCACAGTCGAAATAATTTTCTCCCATAGTATTTATGCTCTTTGTATTGAAGCCCTAATTAGATCCAGTGATAAATGGTTGTGGAGACTATTGTTTAGTGTGTGCTATAGTGGTTTAAGGCTTGTTGGAATATTCTAATAAGAGAAATTAGGTCATTGGTTTACTAAAAGATAATGTGTAAACAATTCTTTTTTCTTGGCTCTGTCTCTCTTTGCTTCTCTCTCCAACCTCCTCCACTAACCTTGGCAGACCAGATAAGATGTAAGCCTTGCTGGTTGTTTTCTGCCTGGGAGAGGGAGAGGGTGGCCTTGGTCCCTTTTGGACTTTTCTTTGTCCAGGAGGGAAGATTTGATTTCTGTATTATTTCTAAATTGTATATAATTGTAAATACATGTAAATATGTCTTGTATATATGCTTGCACATTTAACTTTGCTGTAAAATAATAGCTTTATCTTACTTCCAATGCATCTGAGCTGGTCTGGTAGATTTTAATTGGGGGAAGAAGTTCCCAACCCACCACATGAGCCTTCTCATTCCCACTTCTATCCTTTACTGGAGCTCTGCAGATGTATTTCCGTTCATGTGTCTGAGTTTTGCTTTTTTTTCTAGCAAGTAAGGTTTTCTTGCATCAAATTTATTAGTTTATTTCCCTTGAGCTGCTTTTTCAAATGCAGAAAGAGAATGTTTATTTTCAGGTAAAAACAATTTTAAGCAGAACAGGTTTCACAGTTGCTGAAAGAATTTTTGAGGGTTTGTTAAACGTATTTTTTGTAAAAACATTTCTGAAATGACTGAATTGCTGGTCTGTTATTAAAGCATTGTCTTTTGGAAGCAGTGACATTCCCACATCCTCTCTCACCTAGGCTCTTTATTTACAATCAGGTTTGCTGCTGTTATAAATGACATGCACTGCACAGGGTGGTGAGGTCACACTTTTCTGTTCAGGGACACTGGCCTATGAACTATGAATGGAACAAAAGGAATGGGTACTGGCTACTTTTCAAAATAAATATGTGTCAATGAGTTAGAAGTTTGTTGATATTCCTGAAGTTGTTTAAACAAAGACTGTGCCACATATATTCTTCTTGCTATTTTTAGAAGTCCAGCTCCAGTGAGACCTGAAACTGCTTCATCAACTGGCCCTACAGAAAAGCAGGAGGTTAAAGTTTCTCGCGTGAGGAAGTTAACAAGGCAGTACAGCTTGTGAGTAACCTATGGCACTATCTTTATCTTTTTTGTCAGCTACAGCCAAAAATGAAGGGGAATGCTGTCTGTTGCTCTAGCTATGCCTTCTGAAAGTCTTGAATGCAACTAGGTGATAATGATCCTATGCTGAAGCCATTCCTTTCATCACTGAGAACCTTCAAGCTGTTAATGAGAAATCAATGCGCCATCCCTAAGTGATTGCTGACCCTCAGAACTGCAGGCTCTCTGCCTTTTTCTGATCTTAGAGGTTAGGAATCTCTTTTCCAAATGATATGTTGAAGACCTGGTGTGAGCTGGAGCAAGCTGCTGTGCTTCATTGCAACCCAGTTTGCAAAATGAGGTAGAGAGTCAGTTGTTGAGTACTCCAGTTGTGCTGCCAGCACTATGCTCTCAGCAGGAGTGCAGGCTGTCTGCTGTCTCCCCCTCTCTCTGTGGTTTTGCCACATGCAGAAATTGCTGCACTCATTAAACCTACAGCCAGGAATGTCTCTTAGCACCAGAAGGGTCATCTGTGCCTATAGGGCTTTGGCATACTGTGTGCACATAATTCATCTGTGGAGTCCTTGGAGATGTGAAATATTGAAGAGATATGGAGATGAGTTTGTTGATTGTCCTTTGTGTGAAAGGACAGACAAGGCCACCAGAAACCAAGAAAAAAAACGGGCAGTGTCAGCGTAAACTTGTTAATAGAAGAACATCAGTGTCATAATGAAGGAAAAATATGTATGGTTTCTGTGTGGAATAGTCACTGTTAGTCCTGCCAGCAATTTAGCATTCTAGTGTCATTAAATATACAGCAACATTAGCAAAAGTTTTCCTTTTCTCCAAGAGAATTCTCGTGAGTATCAATACATTGCTCCTTCTGTCTCACTATTAAGAACACTGACTGGTGTTATGGAAAAACATAACAATCTGCATTATCAAACCTGAAAAATTATTTAGCAGAAGGAACAGAGGAATGAAGCAAATGGAAACTAGGAGGAAAGCAAGAGATTAGACACATCAGTATTTGTCCAAGAGACACAGAGAAACACACAGCCACAAGACAGCCAGCAGGCCATGTAACATGTTCTTTTTTAGTGTGACTCCTCAACCAGTATGGTTTGAAAATCAGGTAGGAGATGGCAAGAGACATGCTGTTAAGAGAACCCAGCTTTCCCTACTGCTTGCTAATTCTAAAGGTAGTGTGTGGCAGGGAATTTGGCAGCATTTGGTGAGAGCAGTTTCCCAAGGCCTGAGTGAAACCTGCTCACTCACTCTGCCCAGCACAGCTCAGACAGAAGTGTCCTGTTCTCAAATGAGACACAAACTCTATTGCTGCTTTTTCCACAAGCCAGGAGAAGGCAGTCTCCTACACATTGCAAGATGCATTTGATTTTTCAGATTTTTGTATAGCACAGAGACTTGTAGATAGCAGTCAGCAAAGGAAAAGGTTGTGGCATCAATCATTTGATGCTCTTCATATGGCAGGTAATGAACAGGCTGTGGTAGCTGATCCTGTTCTTTAAGCACAGTAATGTGTAAGGACAGGCAAGACATTCATCTGGTACTGCAGGTATTGTCACAGACTTTGTACACACACTTGGAAAAGTTTTTGATTTAAGTTTTAACCTGAAGAGGTTGTTAAACTGGGTTGTCAAAAACAAATGGCAAAGCGAACAGACCTATGCTATGTAGGCAATTTTGATTTAAAGGATACCTGACCAAGGTATGCAAAAGCAAGAAAACCACCAAAGTAAAGTAATAAGGTAAGTCCATGTTGGAGACAGCAAAGACTAGAGAGAAATCTTTTTTTTAAGAATCCAGGTGAAGGTAATTGCTCTGGGGCAGGTCAGGGCTGGAGGGGATGTGTCCACCTGTAAATAGAAGATGACAGACAGAGGAGAGGTCTAAGTAGTAGGACATAGAATAATGAAAAAGGTACCTCGAGGGGTTATGTCTGAAGTAACAGGAGAAAGAGCTATTGCTAGATGATTTTTGTATGAGGAAGTGTTTACTCGACCTGTTCTTAAATGGCAATGAGAAAACCTTGGGACAGAGACTGAGCACCTCCCTTTCCGGTACCTGAACTGTCAGCAATGCCTAGAGCTGCTGAGCTCTTACAGTACCTGTGCCCCCACACCTGAGAACAGCACTAAGAAAAAGAGGATGCCAGGAGATCTTCAGTGGTCTAATATTAGGCATGAGCAGCCATAAACATGTCTAAGCACAGGTGTCATCTGCACCATGGCCATATGTAGAGCCAAAAAAGGCTGTTGTTTTGTACCTTTTTTTTTTTTTTTTACATATACATCCAAATTCTATCCAATTTAAATTATCTTGTGTCTGGAATGCAGATATGGGAAATGCAAAACAATTGTAAAGGAGTATTGTGAAAGGAATACAGTGAAGAAAGCCAGTTCTCAGTCTTACAGCTAGGTGCTCACAGCTCAATGACTGTAAGCCTGAACCCTAGCCCCTAGCTTTGGTTCACAGACACTAAGATGCCTTTCTGAAGTGGCAAGTTCTCAACAATTCCCCACTGCCTTGTGTGCAGCAGAGCAGCTTTACCCAGCAAGGATGGGGAGAGTGCCAGTGTATTGCTCCTGAGAGTGAGGAGCAAGGACTGTGAAACTGCCAGTTACATGTTTCTGAAGGAGAGATTAACTGGACCAACAGCCCAACTCTGGCTTACTGTGTTAATAAAAAAACTATTGACCAGGTCCAGAAGATTTGCATTTTGTTTCCTGCATAAAACCAGTACTATTTTCTATCATTACCTGGAAGAAATATAAAAAGAAGCCTGGGAAAAAAAATAACATTGATCACCACAGTTTTATGTAATAACAAAAAAGCATTGCTACCACCCAAGCAATCCACCACAAGCCTGTGTATGGGTTTAAACTGGCAGAGGGAAGATTTAGACTGGATGTTAGGAGGAAGTTCTTTGCAGTGAGGGTGGTGAGGCACTGGAACAGGTTGCCCAGGGAGGTTGTGGCTGCTCCCTTCCTGGAGGTGTTCAAGGCCAGGTTGGATGAGGCCTTGAGTAACCTGTGCTAGTGGGAGGTGTCCCTGCCTATGGCAGGGGGTTGGAACTGGATGATCCTTGAGGTCTCCTTCCAACCTTACCATTCTATGATTCTATGATACCCTATATGTCACATAGGTTTGAACCACTGTGTTGCCCAGGCATGCTGCCCTCCAGTAGCTCTGAACCAAGTCCAGTTCTGTTCTGGAAGCATCTCTCAAACTCACATGGCAGGCTTCTGCACAGTGTAACTATCTAGTTGATAGTTAAAATTTGTGCCATTTTATGAGGAGAAATAATTTTCTCATCATTTTCCCACATACTTTAAACTGTCAGGCTGTAGTCTTTCCTTTCCACACATCACTCCCAACAGTAAAGGTTCTGTAGGCCAAATCACGACTGCAATAATTGTGACTCTCTGTAATTGTAATTAGCAATTGGAAACCTCCTGACTCTAGGTGAGCTGTTCCTGGGGCTCTGCAGAAATAAATGAGGATATCATATTCTCTACTGGCTTTCATTTAATGATGACAATAGGTGAGATGAAAAGCTGTCATCTTGGTAGCCTAGAGCCCAAGGGAAGCATGCAACCTGGTTTAAATGAAATATTTTCTCTGTAAATGGGATAGATGGGGTAGGAAAAACTAAAATGTTTCTTAAAAACTTCTTTATGGAGTCAAAGTCCTTTAAAAACAGTTTGAAAGTAATTGAACAGACTAGTTGAGAGTAATAGGTCTCAAATCTTCTGTTGATCTAAGGCCTGTGAAGGAGTCAGTTGCATGGATACATCTAAGCAGATCTGATCCCACCAATACTGCCAGCCTCTGTATAAAAGAATAAACATTAAATCAGAGTAATATCAAACAATTTCATTTATTCAGATATACATACTCCATTCAAACATTACTTGCCCATCACACTCCTAAGATTTCCATTTGCAGATGAGAATTACTTAGACATAAAAGATGTAAGACATTACAGATGCAAGAGTAAACAGAACTTCACTCCAGAGGACTACAGCTGACATGCAGCTTGCCAGTGCTTCCTCCAGCACATGCTCAGAGTCTGGTGGCATTTCCTAATGAGAAGCTCTGTCTGCTTTTATCAATGGCAGTGATGAAGATGACCTTCCTCCAGCACTGGCAGCAGCAGCAGCAGCAACGTCGACACCTGTGTCTTCATCCTCTCCCGGGTCACAGAAAGCATGCACACCACAGGCGTCCGAGGGAAAAATACAGCTCTCACCTGGCGGCAAGGTAACGCGCAGGGAGCTGACCTCATGGCTGTTGGAGGAGTATTCAGGAAGCACAGGAGGGAGTTGCAGACAATGTTTTCCTTACATGAAGTAACTCTGCATGTAGGAGTAGTTTTTCATGGAGAGTTGCAGTAATATGTTTAACCTGTTGTGTAAGAAAGTTTTAGAGCCTGCTCCAAGACCAAATTAAGATCGGTAATGCTTCTTCACCAACCTTAATGGGCAGTGGATTAGAATTAAATTAATGCTTACCTTGAATTCAAAGGTGCAGAATTTTGTCATCTGTCTTTTGTCCAATGATTTATAAAAACGTAATCTGAGATGTGAAAGCCATTGGCAGCCTCTGTTTTAAGGAACTAAAAAACCCCACAGAAATAACCAACACCATTACAGAAATCACAGAGGCAATGTTCTTCTCAATGATGGATTTTTTTCTTTGCTTTCAGAGTTCCACAGATGCTGGAAGTGCATTTGCTTTGGAGCCAGGTGACCTCCTGATGGATTTCACCGAGGCCACACCTATGGTAAATAGTTTTAGTTTTTTCTGCGGCTAAAATGAGTGGGATACTATGGATGGGGTAGTGCATAGGAATAAACTCATCCTGAATATCCATCAGACTCAGATCAGCATCTCTGAAATCAGTCTACATCAGCAAATATTGTGGCTGATCTTCTGAATGAGATGTTTTATTGCTGGATGATTTCTCACGTCTCTCTTCTACCTGGCTGTCTTTACAGTTGCTGCACCAGTTTCATAAGCTTCTTTGTCCCTTTAACATAGATTCCTGCTGTGATCATAGATTTGCTTTTGGGAGTTGTCTGAAAAGTCCCTTCTGCCCACAACTTGTGTTCAGACCTTACACAAGAGCCCCCCCAAAGATGTGTACTTGCACTTTCTTGTTTCAGTAACACAGTGCTCTTCTTCAGTTTAAGGCAAAATAGTCATGTTGGTTATTAACTTAAAAAAAAAAGAAAATTAAAAGTATGTCTTTTATATTGTTGCTTGAAACCCAAGGAGAGATGCTGTTCCCACTGAAGTCAAAATGCCTCTTCAGTGATCTCAGGCTCTCATTTCAGATTCCCAGCAGATTTCATAAAGGATCACAGTATGATCCTTAACTTTCTCCATGTCATTCACATTGCAATTAGCTCTAATGCCAGATGGCTCCTGTGCTGTCAAAGCCATTTTTGCTGTACTTGTAGAAACCATGTTTGAAGCATATAAAAAGCAGGATAGGTACATCATTAAGCTTTTGGCATAAATATTTTTAGTTGTAGGGACTTCCTGTCTGGGGCATTGCTTTCATTACATGGTAGTTTACAGTATTGGAACATGCCATTTGTTTCAGAGACAGTATGTTACCTTTTTGTAAGTGACTGCTTGTGTCCTGTTACCACTGGATGACAGATGTTGCTTCCCCCATAAGTCTGGTGAAGTCAAGGCTTATCTTTTCTAGGCCCCTCCCTGCTTGCAGGCAGGGATGTGAATATTCAGCCGTGGCTTTTTGACTTGGAGGTGCACTGAGGGATGAGTGTACTATACTTAGAGACTTGCTGTGGATGGGAAGACAGGTTTGGTACAGGGCACTGGGCAGGAGCTAGGGACTGGCATATTGTAGTTGGGGAATGAACACCAACCCTGGAAGAACAGAGAGATCTGGCTGTTCTCTCTTATGCTGTTATAAGCCCATGTAATTGTTCCTTCACAAAGTCTGTGAAGAACTTGGTGGTCCCTCTGTAACTAAAAGGGGTTCAAGAATCACGGTCGTCACCTTTCATCCAAGAGCTATCATCTGCACTGTTCCTGCTAACCCCCTTTGTGTCTTTCCCCTTCAACCTGGCCAACTGAACAGCTTTTGTGCCCCAAGAATTTTATAGTGCAGATGTTGCATCTCTGAGCTGCAACAGAGTGAAACGTAACAGGCCCTCTAGCTCTTTGCCCCTGGGCTTCCTTGGTTGGAGAGCTGTTCCAACACCAGCAGCTGCAGCGAGAGCACAGTGCTTACTGTTTCTACATCCACCATATAGGAAGGACCTGCTTTTGCACCATTGCACACTGAGGAGTGTCTGTGAAAATGAAAACATTCACCTGGAACCTTCTTGAAGTGCTAGGTGATAAAACTATCCCATTACAGAAAGTGACAGAGAGAGACATGTGTTTAAGCTGAGCAACTCCCTGCCCCTGTACATTTCTAGGGGGAGGGAAAATTCAAACAGAACAAAGTAAAGCGAGGAAAAGGTGCAGCATTCTGCAGCCTTTGTCTATGATTTGGGTTGACAAGATACAGGCAGACTGAAACAACCTGAAAGGAGGCTGTAGCAAGGTAAATTTTAGTCTCTTCCCAAGGAAAAGAGGAAAGGGCCAGCTGAACACAGGCTTTTTTTCCTAAATGTTTTACCTAATGATGCTTTCCCCTTTCCTACCTCACCATCCACTGACACTGTTCATAAACCAACCTTCTGGCACTTTCTCAGTTTTAATATTTTGGAGACCACATACTGCACAGCATCAATCAACTCCTTTTTGTTTTGTCTATCATCTCTAAAGGTCAGCTTTTTCTCTACAGACCAGTTACTGTTTACAGACCTTTCTCTGTAGTTTCGCTGGCTACTGGCTGCTGGCAGCTGAGGTCTGAATGAAAAGTTTACTCTTCAGGTGGAGTCCCCAAACAAAAGCAAGCTAAGGGGAAATGTGTAACTTGGAGCCAGGGTGATTACCTAATAATCCTGCTGTGATAACGTGTGCTGCCATTTGAGGGTCAAGTGCATGTTGAGCTCAGTATGACGTTACTGTCAGGTCACTGGCAATGTGCTGATTTGGCACACTACCACCTGTCCCTTGGGAAGGTGCTTGTTAATTGCACCTATTTTTTTCACATTCAGTGGCAGGTACAAAATCTAAAGAGATCTTTCATGCCACCCAACTTGGAGTATTTGCCTGAGGTGATCTGATTGGAAGCTCATGTCATAGTCAGTTTTCCTGAAGAGAAGTCCTGGGCTGCATCAAGAGAAGCGTGGCCAGCANCTGGCACAGGTTGCCCAGGGAGGTTGTGGCTGCTCCCTCCCTGGAGGTGTTCAAGGCCAGGTTGGACGAGGCCTTGAGTGAGCTGTACTAGTGGGAGGTGTCCCTGCCTATGGCAGGGGGTTGGAACTAGATGATCCTTGAGGTCTCCTTCCAACCTTACCATTCTATGATTCTATAAAACACCTGTCTTCATTGTCAGGACTAGAGAGACTTTACTAAGGCATCTAAATTGAACACCTGAAATCATAGAACTAGTTTTGTTGGAAAAGACCTCTATGATCACTGAATCCAATAGCCAGCCTAACACTACTGTAATCATTAAACCATGTCCTGAAGTGCCATGCCCATACATTTTCTGAACATCTCCAGGGATTGTAACTTCACGACCTCTCTGGACTGCCTATTCCAGTACCTGACCACCTTTTCAGTAAAGAAGCTTTTCCTAATATCCAATCTAAATCTGCTGCAATCTCAGACCATTTAGGTGTCCCTGCCTATGGCAGGGGGTTGGAACTAGATGATCCCTGAGGTCCCTTCCAACCTTAACATTCTATGATTCTATGATTTTCTCTCATTCCATCACTTGATAATAGGGAGATGAGACTAGCACCCACCTCACTCCAACCTCCTTTCAGGTAGTTGTAGAGAACAATGAAGTCTTCCCTCAGCCTCCTCTTCTCCAGACTAAACAATTACAGTTCCCTCAACTGCTCCTCATAAGATTTGTTCTCTTCACCAGCTTCACTGCCCTTTTCTTGACATGCTTCAGCACCTCAATGTCCTTCTTGTAGTAAGGGGCCCAAAACTGATCACAGTACTTGAAATATGGTCTCATCAGAGCTGACTGCAGGGGTGAAATCACTTCCCTGGACCCTGTCACCCAACACCCCCCAGGTCTTTATTTAACTGGTAGCTTTCCAGCTACTCTCACCCAGACCTGTAGCATTGGATGGGGCTGTTGTGACCCAGTACCAGGATCAGATACTTGGCCTTGTTAAACCTCATTCACTTGACTTCAGCCCAATCAATCCAGCCTGTCCAGATCCCTCTTCAGAGCCTTTACCTTCAGGCAGATGAGCACACCTACCCTATTTAGTGCCATCTGCAAACTTGCTGAGAATGCACTCAGTTCTCTCATTCAGATCACTGAGAACTGGCCACAATATTTAGCCCTGACGACCACCGCTAGTGACTGACTGCCAACTGGATTAAGCTCCTTTCACCACCACTCTCTGTGCCTGGCCCTCCAGCTAGTTTTTAACCCAGCAAAGCATCCACCCATCCAAGCCTTGTGCAGCCAGTTTCTCCAGGAAAATGCTGTGGGTTACAGTGTCAAAGCCTTTACTAAGATCCAGATAACAACATCCACAGCTTCATCTACTCAGCAGGTCACTTGTTGTAAAACATAAGGTTCATCAGACAAAACCTGCCCTTCATGATCCCATGCTGACTGGGACAGATCACCTAAGGTTGCCCTGCACACGCTGCATAAATGGCAGTCACAATGACCTGCTCCATGACCTTCCTCAGCACCTAGGTCAGACTTACAGGTCTATAGTTCTCTGGATCCTCCTTCCAGCCCTTGTAGATAGGTGTCACATTTGCCAGTCTCCAGTCATCTGGGACCTCCTCGTTTAGAACTGCTGGTAAGATGATGGACAGTGGCTTAGTGATCACTTCCACCAGCTCTCTCAGGACCCTTGGGTGTATGCCATCTGACCCCACAGACCTGTGTATGTCTGAGTGGTGCGGCAGGTCGCTAACAATCTCCTCTTGCATTATGGGGGCTTCATTCATTATTTCATGCTGTATAAGGTGAATACATTTCTAGAGCTTCAGCTGCCATCTGTTGGTGGAAATCAGGAAATTATTTGCCTCTTCTAAACTTGAGAGAAAACATTGAAGAGGTATTAAGACTTAAGGCAAAGCTTATTCTCTTTAAATTGTGGCCAGCAGCGCCCATGTTTGTGTGTGCCTCCAAAGCAGTTTTACCTTTCAGATCACTCCTGTCTTGCTGCTAGCAGTTTGGAGAAAGGATTAAAGGAAGTGTCCTCTCTATATCACTGAGAACAGAGGCATTGAGGGAGTGTGGATAAAGGCTTTTCATCACATCATCAGCATATTCCTGCACCAAGAACAGTTAGTTCCCAGGCTCGTAGCACACTCAAAAACTGCCAGACCCAGGATGATAAAAAAATCCAACAAACCAAATCCCAACAACAAATCAGGATGCCCCTTCCCAAAACAACAGTGTCCCAGGTCTTAGCTTCCATCTGTCCCAGAGCTCACAGGGAGAAATTTCAAAGTAATCCCTGTGACCCCCCCACATTGTTCCTCAGTAATGAAGTTGACAGGACCAGTTTCAGTTCCTCTTAACGTTTTAGAAAGACTTCAGGTTTATGCTGAAATGAACAGGGTAACTATGATCTTCCCAGGGACCATAACAGCAGCAGAGGTTGCCCCACAGCAGCGTGTTTTGGCCCCCTCCATGCCCACAGGGTGCTGGAAAGGGCCCTTGGAGGCAGTGGCACAGGAGGTGTGCCTTACCTGGAATCCCAGCATCCCTGTGCCTTCTGCAGGGATGGGCAGGAGGTCCCTGTCAGGATCTGCCTGTGACATTCCATTCACAGGGTCTTTCTTCCCCTGAGGAACTGCCAGGAGCAGACCTCCAGGGAGAGGACTGCCATTGTTTGGCTTAGCTCCCATTTCCCTTTTGCCATTCGCTGCAGCAGCATAATCTCATTCAGGCACTTTCACAGAGATGTCTTTAATAATGGATCCCCTACATCCTTTGCCCAATAAACAAATTATGGGGAAGCACAGCTCTGCTGAAATGACAGACCAGCCTTCTGGCAGTGAAACAGCTGTCATTGCTGGCTCCAGCAGAGGAGTTCTGTACTTTTTCTCTCAGTCCAAAGGACAAATTTATGCTGTAATTAAGAATGGATGAGAGTTAGCTATGTGTTAACAGCCCTAAGTGATTTGGATTATGCCTTGGCTGGGACTAATCTCTTTAGCTATGGAACATGGCTGAGCACAGTGTCTCAGACCAGGAGGCTGGCTTGTAAGGTAGCATGCCCATTGGTTCTTGAAAAGATGGAAAGAAACTGAGAAAAATAACAATGCCTTTAGCTTGATAGCACATTGCTTTAGTGAGGGACTCGACAGACACAGAGGCAGCTGATGTGTTTCATGGCACTGAGCTGGCAAAGTATCACAGTGCAGGTGTTTGAATCTGTAAATATGTATCTCTAATGAGCTGCTATGTTTGGACACAATAAGATTTTGTATCTCTAATGAGCTGCTATGTTTGGACACAATAACATTTTACTTGCAGTGAAGACAGAATCTTTGTGTATTTTCACTCCTTGGTGGCTAGCAGTATGGATGATTCCATAGCCAAGGGCATGAGGTTATGAATAAAGAGGTATTTATACATTGCATTTATCACAAAAGATTGACTAGAAGTGAATCTTAAATCAGGCAAAATATTGTTCTTTATAAACTTTCATCTTATGCTCAAGTTGACCTTATTGATAGGATCATGTAGTTTTGGATCCACTAGGTTGAGAGAAGCAGTGCTCGTGTGTGTGTTGGAAAAGACAGCATATTGTGATGGAAAAGGATTATGGTCCTAGAGAAGCTTAGTTCAAAGCAGACTTTTAGAGTAGGGAGACTTCAAACTGCAGCACTATAAGTATGCTTCTGTATGTATTTGAGGAGATCTTAATCCGTGAGGATTCAAATCCATTTGGATCCAGAATCCAAAATTTGTAGGCACATGCAGGGATTAAGGCTGCAGTAGTCAGTAGGAGTAGTGACATGCTCAAGNCCAGAACTGCACACAGTACAGATAGATACTTAAGTACTGCACCAGTTTATCATTCTGGCACTTTCCCTGCAGCTACACTGACTTTAATTTACATGTGCTATTCTTGTCCTTTAGAATAATGGACAACATAAACTCCTGGAGATTTTGGCAGAGCTCAGTAGCCTATAAAACTAGGATAACATTAAAGCAAAGCATTTCTTACTACCCTGACACTCAAGGAGGCAGTGACTGGTTGAGTTTCTGGGACTTTCAGTCAGCTTTTAGTCTTACACAAGTAGAGATTGGCCATAGAAAGATGAACTATTTGTTTGTGTTGGACAAGAGTCAGGCATTCCACTGTTTGTATCAATCTATCCTGAGTTTGCAATAGAGGGATGTGATCTTGGTGCAACTGAAAAGTACAGGATTGTTATGTGATTGTTAGTCAGCTTGTCTTGAAAAGTCCCTTGGTTTGAAGTTTCCATGTTAATCACAGAATCACACAGTTACAGGGGTTGGAAGTGACCTCTGGAGGTATCTAGTCCAACCATCCTGCCAGAGCAGGTTCTTCTAGAGCAGGTTGCACAGGGCTGTATCCAAGGGAGTTTTGAATGACTCCAGAGATGAAGACTACAGCAGCTCTCTGAGTAGCCTGTTCCAGTGCTCTACCACACCAAAAGAATTTCCTCCTCATGTTTAGACTGAACTTCTTATGTTCAAGTTTGTGCCCATGACCTCTTGTCCTGCCACTGGGCACCTCTGAAAAAAAAGACTGTCCCCATCATCCTGACATCCACATCTTCAGTGTTTATAAGCATTGATAAGCCATGGTGACCCAACAGTTACTGGATGATGAGCTGTCCATGCTCAGAAATAGTCAGGTGTGGCCAGTGGTGAGTTTCCAAGCGGTACAAAATGCATGTCTGCTTGCTAGCAGTGAATCAGGAAATACATCCCTTACCTGGAGAGCTCAGCTGGCAGGAACCACAACACTCATTCCTTCCTCTTCGTGTTATCCACCTTTACTGGCTTTCTTCTATGACAACAGCCTCCATCTGCAGAAAGTGCCACTTGATTTGTTTGCCTTCCTGCAAAATCTAGGCACCTGGCACTGGGTCATCATTGATTTCATTGGTGAAAACCAGCAGGCAGAAAAGGTAACTTTGCATTAGCTGTCCTGGCAACATGCCTAGTTTATTCTGCAGTAATATACCTGCTGCTTTTTGTTACTTTAGTTTTTGTGTTTCAGACAAAGACCAAGCAAGTGCTGCAATCTTTAGTCTGCATTTTAGCCAACACTTCAAGCCTGTGACATCGTTTTGCCTTGCCACATTTTCCTCAGGGGATGGTGACTGGGCAGACAGAATGTTCTGAGGTTGTGTTCTGCTTAGGCTTGCTCACATTCACAGCATCAGCAAAAGAGTACTGAAAATCCTAAAGACTGTGAGAGCACAGACACTGTCTTGCTTTTGTCATATCTGAATTGTTCTTATACTGTATTCTTCTAAATAGTGTCTTCTCAAAAATAGTCTCAAGGCAAGGCTACATTTTAAGAATGATCCAGGACATGCATTCTCTTCTGAAGTGTGGTAGAGATGCTAGGCTGACTTAATGACCTTATGTAAAGGGTTAAAGCAACACAGAAATGAGGGAAGAACCACACATGCCCAAAAAAGTGAGATAAGAGTTTAATGAGCAAATCAGATCCTCATAGTACAAATGCACAATTCCCTTAGCCTTTTTTTGCAGAAAAGGCACAGCAGAAAGCAGCAAGCAGAAGCAATCAAGCTAAAATCCCAAGTCAGGGAGCTACTGCCCCATCCCTCCCTGTCCCACTTCCATTTCGGCAGAAGAGAGCCAACACCCAAAACCCAGAACCCAGAAGCAGCAACCAGAACAGGAAGCCTCTCATGTTACAATCTGAACTTCAAGCCCCGTAACACTTTGCTCCAGCCAGCACTTTTCATTTTGAAGCTGGCATGAAGCAGGATGGTTTTGAATAACAGCAGCAGATAAAAATTCAACCTATAACACCTTACTGCTAATTGTCCCCTACTCCCTCCCAGTGCTTCTGAAGTCACTGTGTCAGTAGCCTGGAATTACAAAAGTTAGAGTGAAGATCAACAGAGAACTCTTATCTCTAAAGGCAGCAACAGGATTGGTGTGGATGCCTTTGCAAATTAGTGCAAAAGTTGTCATGAAGATTCTAGTTTTTATCCAGTTCATCCTAACCTCTGTTTTAGGTAGATCTGCCTCTAAAAAGTATGCAGCCTACACCATAGCCACAAGCTACTATGCATTACCTATCTGTGAATTGCTACAGCTGTAACAGAGCTCAGCTTCAGCAGAGGTGAACATCACTCCCATGCATTTCCTTGAGCATCCTTTTGGGAGCCAGAAGTCACTGGAGCACAGCCAAGGAGCCACACAGCCAGCTCCTGACAATGCCTCTATGTTAGGAAGGGTTGCATGAAGTCATTCCAAGAAGGAGGAGAACATCTGATGGAGAGTGAAGTATTAGCCCTGTTGTACAAGCACTCAGTGAGACATCAGGAATGTGGTGTATATGGCTGGGGTACATTCCAGGGCAGGTGGACTTAGCCTGCAGCAAGGTCTAGAGAAAGGCTGGTGTACCTCAGTGAGGAGAGGAATGGCAAGCTAACCACTTGAGGGGACCCCAACAGAACTTAAATGAGCAAGGACACCGTGGAATTAACATGACTGTCAAGGTGGAGCTTTCTCAGCTTACCAAAAGGAGTTAAGTGGTGCCTGTGGGGAGGGAGCCTCAGTATGGCAGTCCTGCAGTTCTATGGATAAGTCAGATTACTTGAACGGTTCCGTTCTCTTCTGCTGGTTCTTAGATGTCAGTGAATGTTGTTTGGAGCATTTCCAGGCTCCTCTGGTTATTTGCAAGATGAGCAAGGGAGGCCTGAGGATCAGATAGAGCTGGGAAGAAGATTTCAGAGCCTTAACTCCCCAGAGGGAGCGACAGCAGTCAGTGAGGCTCAGAACACATAGTGTCTGCATGGTTCATCAGCTTGCACAAAGCCCCATCCTCTCCAGAAACATCACATTTGGTGCCTCGGGGTGTTTTTAATAGTACATTTCTGCAAAACTGCCCCTCTTTAATGTGTGTGGATGAAATCTGTCTCCTGGCACTGACATCATTTCAACAAGCAGAAAAAATTCTGCATCCTGTCAAAAGAAGGTGGCCTGTGATGCAGTGCACCTGGGATTGACACCAAGTGTGATTTATCAAGGCATTTATTTTACATAGCCTTTCCCAAAACTGATTAGCCAATGTTTTTGCTGATTTATGACTCCATCCTGTTACAAGTTTCTGGGACTGTTTTGATTTTTGCCCTGTATGCCCAGGCAGTGATTACAGCTGCCTACCTACATGGGGTTTGTTGCTGTATGCAAAGAGAGCGAAATGAATTTGGCTTTGCCTGAGTGATTGATCATTGGAGTCAGGAACTACTCCCACTCAAAAGAATTTATTTGCCTGTGGGGGTGTTGCATGGTGAAAGATGTCAGAAACTCCTTGGTTTTACATTTTCCACCTGGTTATTCATTTCAGCCACTGCAAGCAGATGACAGCAGATAAGGAGCTTTACTGAACAATTTCAGAGCCCCTAATCATATCACTGGTTTTAGAAACCAGGTCTAATAGTTAACTGGGGCTTTTAAAGCCACATTGCATGTCAGGATTGGGAAATGTCCATCCAGTTTCACAAGATTTGGCTGCTGTTCTTTTCTAACTTTATGCATAGAAACAAGTCTCTGTGATGTATAGATGCACAGAGCATGTATCTTGAAATAAAGCACCCCAGAATACTCCTCTGGCTTTTTCTGTGCACTGAGGGCTGTGTTTATGACAGCACCTCAGTTATTAACAGCTCTGCTTCTGCTGAGGTGCACAGGAATGTAGTGAAGTGTTTGGCCTGAAGCTCATCTTGCATCTAACCAACATGTGAAGTGACAGTGCAAACCCACTGAAATCACACATCCTCTCCAGCATGCTACAGAGGCCTCCAGTCAAGTCACAGGGAATGGGAGTGAAGCAGAGTGTCAACAGCAGATAATATTACCAGACCTTCACAGAAGGAAAGTTGTAATAAGACCACCCCAAATGTCAGAGAACATACCCAAATGAAACCCCTTTGTCCCCAAAGTGGTATTTTTTGGCACAATAAGGACATTTGTTGTACTCCTTTCTGACAGAAATACCAAGAATAGCTAATTGTATATCAATTAGCTCGAGAAAAATTTTCTTTCTTTGTTTTTCTGCCTCCCTCCACTTCCATTTGCTTTTATGAGAAAGTTACCATTTTTCCCACCCAAATGATGTTTCAGGGAAGTATAATTGCTTATTATTTTAAATTCTGTCCAGAACTCTTTACACAAGTGCAGAGAAAAGGGGAAGGCTCTTGTCCTCTTGCCCTCTTTTTTTTTCACACTCCTTCACTCTCCCTTGCAGTATAAATACCAAGGAAAATGAATGCTGCCAATTCTTTCTGGTGGTGGCAAAGATACCTCCCAAATTTGTTACCTCAAAGGAGCCCTAATAATACAGCAAGAATCTTTAAGTATGAGCAGAAAATTATCCAGAGTGGAATAAAATTTGACATGTTTTCCCACAGAATAAATGGCTCTCTTATATCCATTAGTTTTCAGATTTTTCTGCTTGAAGATTTCTCAACCACTGGACTTCTCCTGAGGCTGTGCTGATCCTTTCTGTATTAGTCTTCTCTTTTTTTTCCTTTCTTTTTGTTGAGTCAACTGCTTTTTTAAAGCTCAGTAAGTTCTCAATTTGTCATGCTAAATATTCCAGACAAGGAGGTGGTTTGGTAATGCACCCTGACCTCACCCTGTGCCGTGGCACTGGAGAGCAGAACACCTTCACTTTTCATGCCATGCCCCCTGGGACGTGGCAGGTACATACGAGACCTGCCCTGATGGTCGCTTCATGGACTTTGGCCATGAGACATTTTTCACTCTTGCAGAGAGCAGGTGCACTTGAAAGCAAGTTTTGTACTTAAAAGCCTGTATATGCTGGTACCAAGAGCAAACCTCTGCCCTCTTGTTGCTCCTTGTGTTTCTGTAGCCCTGTGACACCTTTTTTTTCTCCTGTAGAAGAGCCTGATGGTGTTGAACTGCCTCAGCAGCTTATCTCTAGGCAATCCACACACCAGCAGCTGCTGAGTTTTGCTAGTCTGAGCATCTACACTTCCTCTTCCTGAGACTGTCCTGCACACAGTGCCCACCTCCTTTGTCCTCTTCCTTTTCCTCTCACATTTGCAGTTGCACATGAAGCCCAGTAGCTGAGGAAAGTCTCTAGAGTCTGAAGGAGCTGCAGGTTTGTGGTAGGTGGTGGAGATGGCTCCACACTTCTTCCTTTCTCTGTCCCTAAGTGGCATCTTCCAACAGATGCTACTGCAGCAGGGAGAAGAAAGCAGCCAGCACGGTCGTGAGCCAGCAATGTGCCCCTGTGGCCAAGAAGACCAGTGCCATTCTGGGATGTATTAGAAGGGGTGTGGGTGTACCTCGAGAGAGGTTCACTTCCCCCTCTACTCTGCCCTGGTGAGGCCACATCTTAAATATTGTGCCTAGTTCTGGGCCCCTCAGTTCAAGAAGGACAGGGAACTGCTTGAGAGAGTCCAGTGCAGAGCCACAAAAATGCAGAAGGGAGTGGAACATCTTCCTTACGAGGAGAGCCTGAGGGAGCTGGGGCTGTGCTACTTGGAAGAGACCAAGGGGTGACCTCATTCATGTTTACAAATATGTGAAGGGTGAGTGACAAGAGGATGGAGCCAGGCTGTTCTTGGTGATGTCCAACAAAAGGACAAGGGGTGATAAGTTGAAGCTGAGGCATAGAAAGTTCCATGTAAACATGAGGAAATATTTTTTTTCACTGTGAGGGTGACTGAACACTGGAACAGGCTGCCCAAAGGGCTTGTGGGGTCTCCTGCTCTGGAGATATTCAAAACCAGTCTGGATGGATTCCTGTGTGATCTACTCTAGGTGATGCTGCTCTGGCAGGTGGGATAAACTACAGCATCTAGCGAGGTCCCTTCCAACCCCTAACATTCTGTGATGCTGTGATAGTGTGAAAAGTTTAGGGTCTGCTTCTGACCTGTGAACCAGGAGATGTTTGAAGGTGTGGTTCGTCTTCCTCCCAGGGCAGGGAGAGAGGACATGTCCTGTGTGTTGAGTGTGCACTGAGGTCTTCATTTCCTGCTCTGGTCAGGGAGTTGTTCTGTATTCAGAGCTACTCCAAGAGTTTTGACTCCATGCAATACACTTAACCCCTTGACAAGGGTGAGGAGAGATAGACACATGATGCTGCTTTTCAGGTGTGGCCAAGTGAGAATCACAGGGTTTTCTGCCTCCTCCTAGGCTGCTGGCAGCTGCAGCTGTTGTTAGCACTGCTGGACAGTGAGACCAGAATATATTCCTGGGTGAAAATACCTTTCAAATTTCCAAACACAGTTTCACATAAACTGGTTGCTTAATTCTTGCTTTCCAGGCTACTGTGTCACATCCTGCATACCCTCAGTCTGAAAACTGTTCTTGAATATATGGGAATTTTGTGCTATTGCATGGCTGAAAGCATTGTAGCTACTTCTTCCTATTCTGATAGTGCTAAACCATCAAGAGATAAAGAGCTCTCACCCATGCTGAGAAGACAACAGTAAGTGTTCTCTCCCTGATTTGCCTGTGGAAGCTGGCAGCAGTGCTTGTAGCAAGGCCTATTGCTACAATAAGCTCTGTTGTGCCATTTGAGTAAAACCAAGCTCATATCAAAGGAAGAAAAAATGAGTGGAAGAAGGATGGAATCCTAAAGGCTGAGCAGGATGGTTTCTGTTCGTCACTCCTAAACTGAACACAAATACAGAGGTTTTTGCTCTGTTCCTTAATTTCTGTTTTCAGTTACTTTAAAATGCCAGGAATTGGTGAGTTTAGATCCTAGAGAGCCTTTAATTTGTCGAGATTGTCTTATTCCCAAGATTAAATAAGTGTAGCTCCCAGGTAGAGGAACCCACACTGATAACTAAGCCAAATGAATTGGGTTGTGCCGTATTGTGATATGTGTGCTGGCCTGAGGCAGATGCAGGGACTGCACTTGGCAGGTGAGTATCCCACATGGCTGTGTGCTGCAGGGCTGGCTCCTCTTATGTGTCTCTGGTCCCAAATCCCAGAGGGCTCTGTGTCAGTTTTCATTCCTGTAGTAACTGCACTTCATCTCCCTAATGAAACCAACCTGCAAAATTAGAGATTTTGGCTGTAGGATATCAAACTCCTACTGCATATGAGGAACTAACTTCCCTCAAGGAGTGTTTGTGATAGAGTGCACTTATGTTTTGTACTGTAACACCATACTGTACCCTTTACAGCCTAAGAATGGCAGCCTGGCCTCGTGGGCATTTGTCATCTCTCAAAAGAGTGCATCCATGTTTTGTGTTGACAGACTTGGCTCTGCTCTGGGTATGATGTAACAGAACAAACTTGCAAGAATCATAGAATCATAGAATAGTAAGGTTGGAAGGGACCTCAAGGATCATCTAGTTCCAACCCCCTGCCATAGACAGGGCCACCTCCCACTAGTACAGAAGCTGTTGCTTCAGTCCAGTGAGTAGGTTCAATGGGACTTTGCTAACAGACCCGAATGTGAAGCTGTAAAAGGAGTGTGGCATTTTCCTTAATACATTTGCATAGAAATTTACTTATTTAGTAGAATTTCTCCCTTGCACAGTTGTTTGTTCATTTGCACCTGTGTGGTTGTACTTAAACCCACATTTACTCTGTTAAAAAGATACTTACATGCTTAACTGTGTCTCTGATATTCATACTGCTCACGTGTAAGAAGGCTGACAAATAATGTCGAGAGTAACTCCACATGCTGGTAGAAGTGTGCCCGCAGGTGGCTGTTACTTTCCCATGGCATCCTTCTCAGTCAATATGTTTGTCTGGTTTTATTTACAAAATAAACACTATTTACTGAAGTATATTTGATGTCATAATTCCAGGCTTTGCTTTTGGCTGCAGTGGCTCAGGGCCCTTGAGGTAGCTTTCCTCAGCATTAAACAGCAGTTACACAGCCGCAGTTAATGAGCTATGCTGAAAGACATGTGCAGCAGACAAATGCACAGCAGTTCCTATGACAAAGTGAAAAACCTTCACCATGAGAGGTGTGGGTTTCCAAACAGAAAGTGAAGTTCAGAACTGGTACCTTTAGGTGCTGTTTCACTCTCCTGTAATGAATGAATAATGTCTGAATTCTAAAGAGGAGAATCATGAGAAACTGCGTTCATGATGAAGCAGGACAGAGGTTGTTGCTACTTTGAATCTCTCTTTAATTTCGGCTAATATTTGGAATTATTTTAAGGACAGAGGTGAGTACCCCCAGGGCCCAGTCATGCCAGTGACCATAGGCTTGTGGACCAAGCCCTGGGAGCTCTCAGGCTTCTCAGCACATGGACGTGTTGGTCTCTCACCTCTGCATCTCCGAGCACGTCTCAAAAAGACCCAACCAACCTCCTGAAGTCATCCTGTACCGACAGCCTTCCCCAGTACAGCTGCATGAAACAAACGATTGTGCCTTTTTATCCCAACTTCTGAGATTGCTTGTCTTTGGCAGCAGCTGTGTAACTGTGGAAGTAAAGCACGAGTCCT
This sequence comes from Ramphastos sulfuratus, assembly GCA_013399055.1. Lineage (NCBI taxonomy): Eukaryota > Metazoa > Chordata > Aves > Piciformes > Ramphastidae > Ramphastos > Ramphastos sulfuratus. Next base: position 16,410 of record WBNM01011757.1, on the reverse strand, counting down.
TCAGCCAAAGTCCCTGCGCTGCAGAATTTGCTCCTGCACTTCATGTTATATGTTTTTTAATGTAGTGCTGGCTTAAGGAAGCAGATGATAATCCAGTGGCTGTTGACAGGACTGGAGCATACATTGTACTCAATCAGCTCCCTGTTTGCACAACAGATTTAATTACATGGTACAAATAACCTATCAACTTCTCCTATTCATGCTTTGACTATTTGTCATCAGGTTTCTGTATGCATTTTTGGAGGGGTCCTTTTTGGTCTGGTTCAAGCACTGCTGAACTCTAATTTGTTGGATGTGTCGTTGTAGTTGCAATGCTTTGCTGCCTTTTTTTTTTCCTTCTGCATTTTTATGCTTTGAAAGTAACATCTTTTTCTTTATCTTTTTTAAAGATAAAGACATTCCCTGCTGATACATCTAATCCTTTTTTCGATCCTTTTACAACAGTACCACAGTTTTCTGTAAGTAGAATGTGCAACTAAAAAACTGTGTATTTAACACAATTCCAGTTGATTATTTTTAACAATGTCAGAAGCTTATGCACTAAGCAGTCCTTTAAAAAAATATATATTAAAAAATAACAATTAAAAAAAAAAAGCTCCAATTAGAAATTGAAGCACAAATCAGTTTAATATTCCCATTATAGGAGCTATGAACTTGCCTGCATTCAGACAGAGGAATGAGAGTTGAAGGTCAAGGCTCACTGTTAATGCAGTTTGTCCCCAAATGTTCTTCAGTTCAGGAATGTAGAGGACACTTGTGGAGTTCCATAGCATCTTTACAAAGAGCAATAAGGGATTGGAAAGGCTTAGTCCTCTGTTTAGCAGCTGCGTGGCCTCCTGCCTGAAGTTGCCTGCTGTGCCATCAGAATGGGGGCTTGATTTTCATTGAATTTGTATTTGAATTTTAAGGAAGAATTAGTGTCTACATTGATGGTAACCTTGTATAAATGTCTGTGTTTACTCAATACCTTGAATCAAGTATTGAACTTAATTCTTGTTTAAGTTTCACAGTGGTTTTGGTAAGGTAAACTACATAAACCCAGGAAATTACTGTTTGACAATTTAAAAAATAGGCCAAATCTAACTCTGATTTTAAAGGCATTAATCTAACTCTGACTTTAAAGTCATTATGTAATTAGCATGACAAAATGCTATACAGTGTAAGAAACATTCTCTGATTATAATTATGAGCCACAGTAACTGACTTACAGTTTTAAATTGTACTGGCAAAATGAAGCATTTCAGAAGCTGACCTTAACTTTTTTACTGGTACCAGCACTCTTAGCTGGCATATAACCAGAGATGAGCAAGTTCAGTCACTGCTGGTCATGTTCAGTAACTGTCTGCATTTAATGAGTTACAGAAAGAGGCTTTTCTTTCACAATAAACCTGATCATAGCATTTGATCTAAATTCTGCTTTTTATCTAAATAGGTGTTTTAAAGCCAGACTTAGTTATACTTCCTAAGCCATGGCAGTGCTACTGTTGAGCTGTAATTAAAGTAATCCAAAAGTAGAGGAGAATATGTTACAGCAACTCTTCAGTAGGTCAGCCAAGTCTGGATAATACAGTTGTGTGAAAGATGAAACCAACATTGCAATGTTTGTGTCTTTCACAGTACTACCTTAAATAAACAAAAGTATACACTTGGCCACAATTCAGTAATGATTGTCAGAAAAGTGTTTTTCTGTTTACAACAGTTATTATCAGAGCAAAATTAAGGAATGCTCCATAAAATACTTTTTCATCACTAGTGTGACAGAGTCTTAAAATAAAAATAGAAGCTACTCTGATATAGTTACCCACAGAAATTGCTGTCTTGCAGAAAATGGCTGCATCAAGGCAAATTCAGACATGCAGCTTTTTGTAATGCTCTATCAGGAGTTAAGAAGCAAAATAAAATTGAAACTAATTTTTCTGAATTTCCCTCTCCTCCCTCTAGAGCCTCCTTTCCCTGGATAGGATGGAGAGCAGAATCTAGCCCATAACTATTTAAAACACCATTACAACAGAAATCTAACCCTGTGTTATCAGACCATTCCATACCTTCCTTTCAGCAAATTATGTACAAATACCTGTGGCAAACAAGAAGCTACCTCTGACTGCATAAAGATGAGAAAACAATTAGGAAGGTTAAATAAGACTTTGGTCCTGTGTTTCATGGTCCTTCATCCTACCCCAAAGACATATGCTTCTCCCCAGCAGCGTTTCAGTTCACCCTGATGCATGGGCTCTGCTGAGGGCTTGAGGCTGTCAGACACACCACTGGCAGGAGCTGTAAGGGAAGGGTCTAGGTCACTGTTAGAACTTGCAGGCAGATCTAATTCTGAATGTTCTCCCTTCACACACAGTCCCAAGTGGCAACATTTGTCGTAGTTTTTCCTTGTTTGGTAGCATTTTTGTTTGTTTGTTTTCTTTTCTTTGCTTCCACTTTACCTTGTTGGTTGGTTGGTTTTTAGGGGATTTTGTTGTTGTTGGGTTTTTTGTTTGGAACAAAACATTAAAAGCATCAAGGGGGAAAAAGTTGTGCATGATGACAGTTGGATGGCTTTGCCTTTGCACTGGGTGTGTGTGCAATTGTGGTGTGCTTAACAGAGGAAAAATTAGAGAACTTGGTTGTCTGGAACATTTAGAAATAAGCTTCATGCCAGGAATCCCTCTGAATTTCAGAGATTTCCCAGGAGAAATGGCAGGCTTGATGACCATATTCTTAGGCTGGCATGAGTCACAAATTACTGAAATTATATCTGTTTAGACTAGTTGAATATTTGGCTTAAACATACTGTGCAAGCATGCAGCTATAAAAGGATGCTTTGGATGTGTACTGCAAAGCCATTACCCAGAGCAAGCTCACTTTGGCACTCAGGGCAAGCATACCTTGTTGTCACTCTGCTGCTTTCAGAAAGTCTGGGAGAATTTACATCAGCCTCACAGAGTGGTGCCTCCTTCTTACATTGTAAAGATCTGTCAGTCCTAAGAGGACAGAGAATTGGTACCTGAGGAACACCAAAGTTCATACCCCTGCAGCTTTTAAGATGAGCCTTAAAAGTTGAACAATAGAGAAATTTGAACATATGTATTAGCCAATACGTACACATATAATTGTCCAGGACTGGAGGGCAAGTTTTTTTAACTGATTTTACATTTCCATTTTACTAGTTTTGTGGAAATAATGGAATTCATTTTGCCTCAGATGCTATTTTGGAGCATATCAGATGTGTTTAGCTGAAACACGAACAGAGAGGTGTTAATGACACTAACAAGCAAACCTAACACAGATAATTCTTTCCTGGGCTCCTAATTGTCCCACTGATTAAACTGATTAGCTTTAGTTGATCCTGTATGGCTTGCAGAATTTGAGAAATAATTAAGAAAAAAGAAAAAAAAATTAGTTACTATTAAAATAGCTGCTCCCTGGTGACTTTTCTTCCTTCTTGCCTTAAAGCCTGAATCAAGTTCAGAAGAAAAAGTCATCAAGTTAGAATGGATCTGATACCAGTGGGAGCATATCCTCAAGGTCCTGATGCACAGACAAACTGCAATTGCTTTGTGCTCTTCCCAAGTCAGGCTCATACATTCACCAGTCACTGGACACTGTGGTTTGGCACAAGAAATAGTCCATGGCAAAAAGCAAGACAGGGCTGTTTTATTCTCAGAGATATCTCCAGTTGTATAGGTTAGAGCAGTCTTTGCTGTAATAATGCAATGCTTATACAGCTCACCTGAAAAACATGAGGTGGTTGCTTGCCATTTGTCTTAAACCAGCACTTCCAGTATTGCTGTGATGTTGCCTGTCACTAAGTACTGCAAGGCTACTTCTCTTGAGGCGTGTTCCAGTTAGGAAATGTGGGAAAGGGATGGACACTTTGAGACCTGGACTCTACAAGCCTGGACTCCTGGTTGTTGCAAAACAGAATAGTCAGAAGACATATCAACAAACTGTATAGGATTTCAGAAGAATAGTCCAGACATCTCATGTGGTGATAAGCAGCTTGGTGCCAGTCCCACACGTGGAGTTACAGCTCATCTGGCACATTGCCATCAGGATTCTCCCTCGGGCACAAAAGAGACATTAAGCATCTGCACAGGTATAGCATCTGCAGCTATAGCTACAGCTGCCCATTTGTTCTCGTTATTGGCTGTTGTCACTGAGTGTTTGGCAGTGAATTGGGTGGTAAAAAGTATCAAGAACAATAGAAGCTAATCTACACTTTTTTCCTTTCTGTACACTCGTTTCGTTTTGGTTTGGTTTTTGTTGTTTTTTGTTTTGTTTGGGTTTTCTGTAGGCAGAGTTTACAGACAGCAAATTGCAATGCTGTGCAGTGCAGTCGTCTCCTAAGATAGCACTGGCAGCTCCATCACCCGGGCTGAGAACTTTGGCAGAGACTATACCAACTCCAACAGTCCAGACAATATACACAGCACAGAAACCGATTTCGCTGGCAGACAGGTACCGTGCAGTTCTTTCACAGAAGTACTGTGATGCTCTCTGCATTAAAGGAATCAGCTTGATCTCTTTTTCTATCATGATTACCATAAAGTGTCATTTCCCTTGTTTCCAAAAGACTTCCAGTTGCTGCTTGACACCTACTTCAAAATAGGTAGGTTATGTGAAGAAATATCTGTAACCCATACCTACTGTGAGCACAAAAGCCTGCCTTCCTTAGCTGCTGCAGCCAGCAGCATGCCATTCCTGTGGCCAGTGGCCTGGAGAGAGGGTTGTGCAGATGTTGTTCAGGCAAGTCATTTTGTTTGAACTGCAAAGATCTTCTTTTAGTAATTGCTGTTGCAATCATTCTTCTGAAACTGAATGTCCATGGGAGAAAGCTGAGGTTGAGAAATATTTACTCTTCTAAATGAAAAACAGGCATTGGGTTTCTTTTCCTCTTTTTTTTTTTTGGTTGTTTTTTATGTAATGTCAAGCTACAGTGGTCTTTCTTGTAAAGCAAGCCACCCATCTTGACACAGGCAGCCTGCTTTCAGTGCAGATGTGATTCTGAATGCGTAGAGCTGAACTCAGCTTGTGTGGGACCTCTCAAGCCCAAGCGGCTGATCCCAGGCTGCCTGTTGGTGAACAGGCTGCAGGGTTTCTGTGCTGCGGCTTTAGATCTCCAAAGTGTTTTACAGACATGAGACACTTAGCTCCCAGAATAACAACAAACAGGGTTTCTCCCCCCACAGTATTTATTAAGAAATAGAATTAATAATGCAGTGTGTCCCCAGAGTTGCAGAGCCTGCAGGCTCTGGAGTGATTTTGTGTGTGAGAGCAAGGGCTTCAGGCTCTTCTTCCCACACGCTGATGTGTGTGGGACTGCAGTAAATTCAGCCTGTGCAGATGTTCCCCACTGAGGAGCAGAAGTCTGCAACATCAGTCTTATCTGACACTTACCGTAGCAGTCTCACTGTTAGAGTCCTAGTCCAGCCTCTTTGGAGACCAGCAGCCTTTAACGGGGGTGAGGTTCAATCCCAAACCCTTCTGCCGTATGGGTGCTTTTGTGTTGCAGGGGTTTGCCTCTCTGTGCTCTTCAGAAATCAAAAGCCATGCTTGTGTTTGAATCAGCCATCAGCTATCAGCCTTTGCACCGAATCGAGCTTGACCTTTTTCCCCCTCCATTTGTCATGTTGAACATATTAATTACTTTAAATTGAAATCTGAGACTTATTGTTGTTCCCATAATTGGCTGTTTGTGCATTAATTACACAGTGCTGAGACTCTGAGGCGTGAACTCGAGAGAGAGAAAATGATGAAAAGACTGCTGATGACAGAGCTATGAAACCCACACTTGCACCAGATGGAGACTGGATCGGGGCCTTCCACGTGCCACCTTCCATGTGCCTTCTGCCTGTTTACATTCCTCTGCTTCTGTGTACTCCACACGTCGGGAGGACGTCTGACAGTGCTGGCTCGCCTGGGTGCGCCAGGGCTGCTTAGAGTTAAGTCTGGGCTAACTTGAAGGAGTTCCTTGATTCGTTCGCTGATGGGAAATAAACCTTCAATCCTTTGTCTCTCCTGAGGTTTTATACTATTAACACAATTAATTTGATTTGGTAAATCTAGGGCAAAGAGATCAGCGAGGCATGTACTAATTTCTACGGGGAAACACTGTTCTGTACATATGTTAATAAGTATACAGAAATTAATGTTATGCAGAATATTTTGATAGTATCATAGAAACTATGTCATTTTGTACAAATGAGAATTGCAATGAGCTACTGCTGTTTGTTAAAGAACCATTTTTAAAGCAGAAAGAATGATTGTTACATCCTAACCCCAGGACTGTTAGTCCCCACAGAAAAATTCCTAACCTTAACCTTCCCTCAGAGATACAAATAGCTGCCAAGGGGAAAGACACCACACAGGTATACACACCTGGCACTCCCTGTAGTTTGTCATCTCGACCTAAACCTTCAACTAAATCTTACTGTGTTTCCATTAATGAAAAAAAAAAAAATCAGTTCTTTAAAGTAATTTGCTACTTATTTTCTAGCTTGCTACTACTTTTATAAACTAAGTGAGAATTCTTACCTTCTCCTGGTTGCCTGGGCAGTAGGGCTCACCCATACCCAGACAACTGCTCAGCAGTGAAGGTTGCAGAGCCTAAGCAGTGTGGAAGTAGCTTGCATGGGGAGGACTTTTTCCTTCCTGGATAAATAAACCACCTTCCTAAGTGACATGAATTGATTGATCACTTTAAATAACAATGACAGTTGGTGGCTTAGCTGTGTCTGTACACATTTTTTCGCTCTACTAATCAGCAGGTGTGTACTGGCAAACAGTACTGTGGGAGGTTTGCCTGCCTATGTGTCCTGTTCATCTCCAGGATGCAAGCAGTGGAGCTGTCTTCATCAGGTGGGCTGGGTGCTCCTTGCTCCAGCACTAGCAAAACCACAGCCCCAGAGCAGGTGTTTATAGTGTACAGGTGATGCTATCAACCATTTCCTGGGGAAAACCAACCAACCAACCAACCAAGTTCAATAAGTTCTCCATTTCCCCCAGTTCAAAGTTCTCCATTTCCCCCAGTCCAGTAGTGCAGGGTCACCTGGACAGCTGCCGTGGGCCAGGAGGAAAGCTTTTGTGCTTGGTGTATTGCTGGAGAGGTCTATTTGTCTGTTACTCTGTAGGTCATATTCTCTTCTTTGTGTTAAGATAAAAGATTTCCCTTCATTTACTACTGGTTACAGAGGCTTCACCTCGGCTCCAGCAGTTTGTTTGTGTGGAGGCTGGGAAGTGGTGGCTGTGAGACTGAGCTTCCTTCAGAGTTAGCTTCTGCTCTTCTGAAATGAGAATTCTTGGGAACACCTCAAGACTCTGGATTGCACTATGGAAGTATTTTTTGGATTATGTCTGGTTTATGTTTAGTGGGCCAAAAAATTAGCACTGGGCTCCCCAGCTATTTCCACCAAACTCAGACCACTCTGGTTGTTGTAAAATGGGACAAAATAAGCAGCACAACTGTTAGGCAGGAACTCACAATACAGAAAGTAATGGAGTAGCTCAACATAAGCAATGGGCAAAAGGAGCCATAGAAACACATCCGGACCACAGATTTCAGAGTGCTCAGGTAACTTTGCTGGGCAATCAGGTAACTGTCCACCTAGTTACAATGCTAGGACACTTCACTGTATTTTATTGTACTTCTCCAAGGTTATTAAAAATGGATGAGGAACGTTAAAGCCCTGTGAAGAAATCTGAAAGGAAGGGAAATGCAGCAGACACAAAGGTCTGCATCTTCCATGTGCTTTTACTTTTTTCTCACCACATCCCAGAAAGCGCTGGGGTGGGAGGAGGGAGGGCAGAAGCAGCAGCACACCTTAGCTGTGATTAAGTGAGCATTGTAGAGAACAAATAAAGGAAAGAGATGCTCTTTTGGGAGAGGAAAGCAAAGTAATATTGGGAGTGGCAAATTACTGACTCTCTCTGAATCTGGCCTGCCTGCTGTTAAGCAGTCCCCAGTTGTGTGTTAACTGGTGACAGTTTTGCAAGGTCATTGTCAAGGAAAACCAAATCTGAACACACACTTCAGTTGTACTGATTGCCAGGGAGTGGACTTTGGGAGGCTGTGATAGGCCTTCAGATCTGGAGGCAATTACCCATGTTAGGACAGTCAGGTCACGTAAGCAAAGGCCTTTAACACAACTGAATGCCTGACTAGCCCATCAGATATTCTGGCCCATTATCAACCTATTAGTTTAGTATTTTAAATGCAACATTTTGCTTCTGTTGTATAAAAATTCTTCAACTGAAATAATCAGAACTGAAAACCAAGAAATGTGAAGCAAGGTTACTTTATAGTGGCCAAGTCTGTGTAGCAGATGCATGCTCTGACATTGCTGAGAAAGAGCAGAGACTCCTCCCTCCTTGGTTCCTACCAGGAGGCAAGGGAAAGGCTGGTGTGACCACTTGGTTCTTGGGAAAGGGTTTCACAGAACAACCCCAAGTATGTTGCCTCGTCTTGATTTAGTGTCTTATCCACTGGCTGCCTCCATTTCCTCTTCAGCAGTCTAATGGAGCTTTATTGAAACTGTTTTACTGATTTCAAACAAAACTTTTAACTGCAGAATGTCATTGCTTTACTCCTCCTTACTATACCCCTTCTTCAGCCATGCTCCAGTGTCTTAGTTTCCACATCCTCTGAAGAAGCACTCCTGCCTCACCTCTAGCTGGGAATTACAGTGTTAGGACACCTGTTACCCAAAACTACTATAAACAAGACAGTGTCAACATGAACATATGCTGAGAGGCAGATAGTCTAGATTTGCCCCTACACTTTAACTTTGCAGGTGTTGAAGGATACTCTGCCTGCAGATATGCCTATATAATAATGCAGAAGTATCTGAGATAGCTTTAATGAGCTTGCATACGTACTTGTGGCAGCATGAAGCCCAGCACAGGCTATCACTATCATGTACACTGACATATGTAATGATAACATGGTTGAACAGCAGCCTTCTGAAGCATGGTGTCAAGAGCCGATGACAGGAAAGGGTGGCTGAAGAGTTGGTCTCTTCAGCTCTCCTGGGAAAAGGTTCATCTCACCTAACATTCATATGCCCAACTCTCGCCTGACAAGAGATCAAAAGAAGCTGCCTTCCAGAGGTGCCTCTGACTCGCCTACCTTTGTATTGCTCAAAGTTGCAGGAGATGAATCCTTCTTTCCATTCCTCTGGTTAAGTCTACCCTGCAAACCCTTGCTGACACAGCTACATCACCCAGGGGTGCTTTGAGGTATGATTTGTGATGAATGTAGCTCTGCCAGCAAAAGCATTGCCTGTTAGGCAGAAACATCCTGTTGCCAGAACAGCTTTTATCTCTTGTGGGAAGAGCAGAGAGCTGGGGAAAGGTAACAGTGACACAAGCACAGAGGCTTGACAGCAGTTGTGCCTGCTCTGGAGTAGCTGGTTGATGAAACCTCCAGCTTTAGTTACACTGCAAAGCCTATCCCAGCAGCGGCCCTGGCTTTTAACAGTGATCCCAGCTGGGGAGTTGGGCTTTTAACAGAGATCCCAGTTCTCCAGCATAAAGTCTCTAAGCAGCAGAATGCAATGTTGTCATGTTTGGGTGATTCCAGCAAAATTTATTAGTAATTTCAATAGCTATGCAAGGAGTTAATTATGTTCTCATATCGCAGTCTCTTATGGAAGCCAACCAACCCTGCTTTGGTTTTGTGTGGCTCAGCTGACTTCACTATTTTGTTTTAAAAGACCTAACTAGGTTTTCTTTGGAAGTGTTGAGGTCCCATACCTCTATCAGGGCCCACAATGTGTGCAGATTTTTCATGTTTCAAACATATTTAGACCCTGCAAGTGCAGTGCTTGAAAAGTAACTCTCCTGAAGTTTCAGTTCATGGCTTCACAACTCTCTTGCAACAGGATGCCTACATGCCCCTTTGAAATGGAGCAGTCAAATGGTTCATGGGAGGAAGCATCATGGTTCATTTGAACTGTTTACAGATATATTTTGGTTTTCTTTCCTTTATTGTTGTTGGTTTGTTTTGTTGGTTTTTTGTTTGTTTGGTTTTTTTCCCCAAATAAGTTTCTGGCTTATTGGCTACGAAATCCTACTCATAATTATGTAATGGAATATTGTTTCTTCCTTTTATTTTTTTTCCCCAATGTCCTGATGTTTAAGGAGTTTGCAATAACTATACTGAGGCTGATCAGTAATTGCATGTAAGATCAGCCTTACAACTGTGCTTTGTAAAGTTAAGTGCTGTAAAAAGAACCTGTAGATGACATGGAGTGGGAGGGACAGGAGAGCGTAAGTGGAGAATGAGGCTTCTTTGGCAGCTGCAGTTTTGACTGGTGGGTTGCAGGTTTAAGGTAAGATGGCTCACACCATTTTGTTTCATCTGAGTAGCAGCATGTATCATCAGATGATGGCATTTTGTTGAAAACATGCCTAGAGAGAAACTTTTATGGCTCAGCTGTTTACCTGTTCCTGTATTCATGCCTGCAATAAATAAGATGAAAAATAAATCACAGAGTCTGCGCAATTTGTAGTCAAATCCGGAGGCATGGGGGCAGTATGCCAGTTACAGCAGACATCTCTTTGCTAATCAAGTGGGTCCACCTTCATCTAAAACATACATCCTAAGTTAAAAAAGATCATTTCTTCCAAAGACCCAGAGTGTTTTCTGCAGATTAATTACAAGCCAGTGTTTCAGAGTTCCAGTCTGTGGGGTTGTTACTTTGGGCACACTTTGCTGAACCCCAGAGCTGGAAAAACACAGGCAGAAGGAAGGACATGGAAGTGTTGGAGCGGGTCCAGANGCCTTGAGTGACCTGTGCTAGTGGGAGGTGTCCCTGCCTATGGCAGGGAGTTGGAACAAGATGATCCTTGAGGTCCCTTCCCACCTTACCATTCTATGATTCTATGTTTTTTACATTAACTTTTCCCAGTCTGTTTATGAAGTGAGACCTCAGTAACCTTCACCCACTTTCTGAGTTTGCAAAAGCTCTGTGTTCAGGAGGAATATGATCCCACCCCAATTTCTCCAACTGCATGTTAATCTATTTTTAATTTTTATGCAGGGAAATCAAGGGGAGCAGCAGCAGAACATTCTTCCAGCAGAACTCATTTATACCAAGGAAATTGATTAGCTACCCAGCAAACCCAGTTAATTAATACATGTCTTTGCTAAAGAAAGAGTGTTCTGGGGTGCAGGGGAATGAGAAGCTGTGTGCTAAAAAGCTGGCAAAGATTCCTGTAACTTGGCTGCAGCTGAGAAGTGTGAAGACTTCACAGAAGTTAATCAGAACAATTTTTTTGTTTATTATGGCATGACTGATTTATGGGCCTGGCTGCAAGGTGGTTAAGTTCTGTTTCCCAGAGGACATGCTTTCTAGAGCATGAAACAGACTTTGCATACAGACACCGTTACCCTGGGGTCAGGGGGAAAGATGAGGCAATAGTTACCAGACTGGCTCTGTTGCACAGGTCCTGCTGCAGCAATGGATCAAGAAAGTGCCCAGGCAGGTGCAGATGAGGACTGGTGGAACAAAGCCATCACGAAAGGCCATGATCTTACCAGCCACAGTGAAGACTTGGGGACTGGATGGCACTGGGATCCCCATGACCAAGTGCAACTTGCCTCTAAGGACAACTCTACTGCAAGCCCAGTGTCCAGGCTGTCAGCAGACCTGCTGGAGGAGATGCCAGGAAATGAAAGATCAGCCATTGCCCTCCTCCAGCCAGCCCACGGCAGGTTTGCAGGAATACCCTCAGCTCCCTGTATCAGATGAGGAGAATGGGTTTGCCCTTTTTGTGAGAAACTGGGCATGGGATCAGCTTATCTGTGGCATCAGATCTGTTTGACAACTTGGGCCATTGCAGCTGTGTCACTGCTGCCAGTAGCACATGTCATATGTGAGGTATCTTCTTGACAGGTTTTAGGGTCTGTGACGGTCAGAGGAGAAGGGAGGAAAATGGAGGAGAACGAGAGCAGCAAAAAATCCACCTGATGGCAAAGCACCATCTAAAACAATGTCTTTTAAGTTTATTTTAAAACTACATCCATAACATTGCATCATTTTACAGGTGATGCACAACTGATACCAATTACATGGTTGATACTTCTACAGTGTGTGGTGTGCAATGCCAGGAGCACACAGCTTTGCCAGAGCATCTAGCACAGCAGTGAGGCAAAGAGCCACATGGATCTTTTTAATCTTTCATGCACTGACTGTTCAGGTTTTCAAGCAAAGAGACACTTGCCCTTTTGAATCATTCTTCCTCTGCCTTTCATTAGAAAACTCTTTTGGAAACCTAAGGAAACCACTGCACAAATTCTCTTTTTTAAAAAGATATTTAGTCAGTGATTGTTAGCATCACAGGGCCTAAATGATGTGAAGAACTCAAGGATCTTCTTGTTTTGTTTTCTTTTTCCCTCCAAATGATTCTCTTGCTGCTTTTGAAAACAACAACAAAAAGATGTGATTTCTTTGCTAACTGCCTCCTGCTCTGCTCTGGCTGATCACCCCACCCAACAGTGCCAGGCTTGGCAAGGGAATGGAGTGACTTGACAGGAAGGGACAAAGGTTGGGTTTATTTTGGGCAGGGGATGGGCTGCCAACACCCCTCAGCACTTCCCCCCTGCAGTACACTTCTTGCTGTAGCCAACACAACTGCTGTATCCTCTGAGGCAGACCTGTGCTGCTCTGCTGGGAGATGCGGAGATGTTTGCAGCCCCAGGGTGACCCAGAGAGAGTTTGAGGCTGGTGGGGCTGAGAGCTGTGCTGCTTATGTATGTAAGAGGCACACATAAGAGCTGAGGCTCTGGAGATTTTGGAATCTGCCTTGCTCCCAGGTGAGTAGGCATGAGCTGTGTGAGGCTCTGGGGAGGGAGGTCAGTGTAAGCTGTCCTCTACCCAGGCATGTGAAATTAGCATTACTGTGACACTGGCCACTCTTCCCTCTTGCCAAGGAGCTTTGTGCTTTCCAGAGCTGACTAACCCCCCCGGGGCTGGTCTTTGCACAGGGAACAGAGCAAGGGCTGGAGCAGGGCTGCAGTTGGTACCTTAGGCAGCATTAAACAAGACCTGCAAGCATCCTCATTGCACTGGCTCCTGGTTCTTTTGAAGCAACAGAGTGCTGACAGCCCCCAGGAAGCACCTCTGCCAAGATCGTTGGCATATGCAAACAGGGAGTGAGAGCAGTGGAGCTGACTTAGCTTTGCAGCTCCAGAGCGCTCCCTTTTCCTATCTCTAGCCTAACAAGCCAAGGCTTGCTGTGGGTTTTGGCCAGCCCTACAACTTGCCCCTGTTGTCTCAAGCCACAAGGAGCAGAAGGTATCTCAAGCCATCTGCTCTTTAGCCCCTTCATGTCTCTCTATGCCATGCTACTAATCCTGCTCCTGCTTGGTACACACCTGCTGCCTGATTCCTTCACCCCCACTAGCATCTCTCCCACGCTAACACCTCTGGCTTCCTTTGCTTTCCAGATGGGAGAGGAGGGGTGGGGAGGGGAGGGAAGGGAATGGAATCCAAACCTCCTGCACCCAAAGAATTTCACACTGTGTTTCTCAGTATCTGCTAAACATGTGCATTTAATTTTGCACTGGTAAACAAATTATGGACTCTAGCAAGCTCTCATTTCATTACAAAAACTAATACCACAAGCAGCTCTGGGTTTCTACTGATGGACCTTTCAAATTCACTATAGCTATTACAAAAGGGGCAAAAGCATTTGTGTGCAGCTTGACAGGGGAAGTAGTGAGTTATGGCAGTGGTATGACACAACACCATATCACAGCAACAAAATCAAATGAGTAATCTTGGGGCTTGCCTTCAGGCAGCTGTCTCACTGATCTCACAGGTCTCAGTGCAACAAAATGTTTTAATACCATTGGCATTTCTTTAGCTTCAGAGGCAATAGTTAGTTAGAGGTGATTCTGTCAGAAAAAAAGGGCTAATTCTCACCTGAAGAGACAATACTATTTTTTTTTTTAAATTGAATTTAAGAGCATCAAATAAAAGTCAGATGGATTTAGTTTCAAGTACCACCTAAATAGATTTTATGCTTAGAAACCATTCAAACACCTCAGCTGAATCCTGCCTTTTATGTTCCTCCAGAAATGTGTGCTCAAGGAAAGGTTGTCTGTCATCCACAAGGCAGAACAAGGCAATGTTCAAGGCTTGGTAAGCAAGTCTTACTACAGATCACAAGAGGGTATGGGCCAGATGCCTGCTGCCATAAGCTGGCACAGCCCTGTTCTGCTAGTGGCCTGCACAAATGCCTTCTAAGAAACAGGAGCAAATCAAATCTGATGGAAGTTGACATATTTTGTCATGTTTCTGAAGGGTGAAGGTGGAGGACTAAGCTGCCAAGCAAAGAAAGATGATGCCTGTGATTTAGAGCTGCTTGGGAAAGATTATATTAAGTCTGTAGGTAGTTATGGTGATGCAGATTGTCCTTCCCTGTAAAATGCTGCTCTGCACCCATACAGATTCATAGGACAAAATAGACACATGCAATATTTTTAGTGAGCTCCAGGGATAAACTTTGTTCTTTGAAGAGCAATCTCAGAGTTGCCATGCAACATACGTTCTCCTGCCCAAACGAGGCAGCTACACCAGGAAGCTGAAATGTTTGCCACTTGAAGCCAAGCTAAGCATGCCAAGCATGGCAGGGCTGAGGAGGGTGTGGAAGAACCAGTCCATAGGGATGTGTGTGATTATCAAGCAGATGCTCGATTGCGCTGTTGCTCCAGCACCGTTCAGTTCAGGTAAGAGGATGTTTTATCACTTTGGGCACCATGAGCATGTAAGATGCACCTTGGCATTGCACTGCTCAAGACCTCACTGAGAACATGGGGCACTTCCAAAGCAATGTAGCTGAACACAGCTATTCTACAAACCAGATGTAGCACTGCACTGATGTATGTGATCTGTTGCCATACATCCTACCTCTTCTGGATCAGTATCATCTTGGGAAGGAAGATGTGTTCGCAGAAAAGGTGTTACTTAGAAGTCTGAGGAGTGCAAAGCAACAGGAGCTTGATGAGCAAATGACCTTGCACCCTCTTCAGGTCTAAAACATCAACAGAAAACGTCCTCAGGTTCACCACAGCTGTCCCACTGAACCACTTCTCAGCTTGCAAGAGATGCTATTTCATGATGGCCAAGTCCCATCAGATGGTGACCATTTCCCTGCCCAGTGCCCAGTGTTGGATTTCTTAGCTGGCAGGCTTAGCACTGTGTGGGAGGTTCAGTGAGGTTTCACACATGTCCCATATGCTGCTTTTCCTCTGTAACCACAGAGGTCTGCAAATCTGACTGAAGAAATAGAGTGAACAGCAACCCTTGTCCTGCTGAGGACTGCTATTTCCATTCAGATGGCAGGTTTCCACATGAAGCATCCCTGCCACAGCCACTCCATAAGGGCTTCTCTGCTCCTATTAATTTCTCCATTGCTCACTTTTATTTTCAGTCCAGTTTTCATTATTTTTTATTGCACTTTGCCACCTCCCTTCTTTCCTCTCCATCTCCATCATTTTCCTCTCCATCTCCTATTTTTCCCCATTCTTCCTCTTTTTTCTTTCCATCTCCATCCTTTTCCCCTCCATCTTCTTCCTTTCAGCACCACCTCCCCTTTCCCACCATATCTGCCCCTTTCCCACCCCACACTACATTTTCCCCTTTTCCCCCCAGACACAGAGCACCTGGGCTCTGTTGCAGTCCCCCTCCCACCCCAGGTGTGGCCATTTTGCCTTCCCTGCCCACTCCCCTCTTTAATCAGCCCTCAGGAAAGGCAGAAGCCCCAAGGTGTGCCCAACTGGGCAGAGGGATCCTCCTCCTGTCATCACTGGTGAGTCCCCATGGTGTGCACCAGGTGAATGGTAGAGGGGATCTAAAGGCCGGGGGGCCTGTTGGCCCCCCGGTTAGGCAGGATAGCAAGTTGATGTTCACTCTAACCTCACTCATGGGCGCTGGCTGGGCCTCCTTACTTAACCTGAACTCTTCTATGTGTAGCTGCTTCTTTCTGCTCACTTATGATGAGCAAGTACTTGGCTGAACTGGGAGCTCATGGTGAGTAGTATTGTGTTGTCATTGAACTGTTTGGGGCTGGTCCCGTCCCGTCCCGTCGCGGGGCTGGTCCCGTCCCGTCCCGTCGCGGGGCTGGTCCCGTCCCGTCCCGTCGCGGGGCTGGTGGCGCTGTGCAGCAGTGCCCCCCGGCGGCAGGCAGCCGCTACTGCCGAAGCCGCCGTTCTGCGGGGCGCGGCCTCCCGTATCTCAGGGCAGGCGAATCTCACCGCCAGGCAGGGCATGCCAGGCCGTGGGACATCCCGTACCCGGTGGTCTGGGGGTGCCCGGGACTCCAGCGTCCTGGGAAGAGAGAGAAAACTCCCCTAATGCAGGATTTTTCCCTGGGCTGTTAAGAGGCAAGCCACGTAGAGGCAATCCCAAGCACCAA
>WBNM01011754.1:0-21065 GCA_013399055.1 Ramphastos sulfuratus | reverse complement strand
TCTTTAAACCCACGACACCTTGAGTCTTCAGTTGTCCTTTCTTAACACTATCCTGCCAACTTCATGGAGCACACTGCCAGCAGAAGGAGCTAAGATCCAAAGCCAGTGGATAGAGAAGGAATCTCTTGTGCCTGGGACTCTTTTTTTTTTTTTTTTTTAATTCTTCTTGTTTTGCTTCCTGTGCCCTTAAGAGTTTCACCTAGGGTTCTGAGTCAAGCAGCATTTACTCAGTCTCTCACTCAGGATAATCCTAAGGAATTCCTCCTCATTAAAGAACTGTGAATTAGCTTCCTGGTTGGAGCCTCCCGCGGCCTTGTCAATCTCTCTCCTAATTGAGAAACATTATCCAGAACTGCCCTAACTTGCCAAATGCTGAAGAATTGTCTTAAACACTAAGCCATTAACAAGACCTGGCTCTACTGATGTGTCATCAGCATTGCTTCAATTACCCTTGTGACTCCTCCCCAGCATGTTTGCCAGGACAGCTCTGGTTTTCTTACTGAAATAACAGACATGCATGTCCTCTGTGCCTGCTATGGCAGGAGCACAGAGCCTCTCTTGAAACAGAAAAGCAAGAACAATCATCTGCTGGTGTAATGAATTGTCCATTTAGACCTTGGTGCAAAAACAGAAACTGAATAGGTTCTTCGGGGAGGAGGTTGAATCTCCATCCCTGGAGGTGTTTCCAAAAGGCAGAGATGTGCTGGAGAACATGGGTTAGCATCAGATACCATAGATAAAGGTTGGACTTGATGATATTAAAAGCCTTTACCAACCAAAACAGATCTGTGATTCTATGATATTCAGGCAGAGGTCTACAGCTGACTCAAATCACCTTCACCAGGTTATTTGACACTGAGCTGTGCTAACACTCACTAGCTGAAGATTTCTTCCCATCACTACGGGGATGGCTGATCAGGTAAGAGCCAAGACACACATGTCTGAAGATTAAGCTACAAGGCTTGGTAAAGAAAAGTATAAAAAGAGAAGGAACAGAGATATCAAGAAAAAAAAAATCTCCTTATAATTTGCTTTCGGTCATATGTTCACCTCTAGAGGATGAGACACAGCTCCAAAGAGTTAAGCAATTTCCTATTTGTTTTTCCTATGGTTCTACAAAGCTACTACTAAGATGGAGAGATTTTATTACCTTGTTCCTGTTTGCAAAGGATGACACTAACTCCATGTTCACGACACGAGAAAATATTTCCAGGTTATAATTAGTCTGTATGAAGAAAGAAACTTAAAAGAAGTGGAAGTGATCTTGAACACAGCTCTGGTTTCTAAAATCAGGAAAGAGAAGGTGTTGAGGAACAGTAAGATAAGAATCAAATGTGCTACAAATTAGCCCTTGTAGCATTTGCCCATGAAGGCTGAGGCTGCCATGAACGACAAGGATCAAAACTCAGCTATGCAAAGAAAAAGAAACCCAACCAACCAAACAACAAAAACAAGGAAAGTAACAAACACAAACCCCCCACCACAAAACACAAAACAACACTGTAAGAAACTTCTGTCATTCTCATGTCTGCTGTTAGCCTCCAGAAAGCAGTCAGGAAAGTGTTATCCCGCAGCAGCAAATAAAGGAATATCAATGCTGAAACTGCTGGGTAGCAAAAAAGAACAGCTCTTCAATACTGACCCAGCGGACCCTGCAGCCTCACCAGTCCAGAAACCTTCCTGCCATGCTGAGGACATACGCCACAGTGGCGCTACACAGATACCAGACTCAAGGAATACACAGCAAAGACACCATGCAGGTAGCTACCAGCATATGAGGGACACCACCCATGACCTGTTGTCACCACTCTTGTCCAGGCTGTGCAGAGGTGCACTAGTGTTGCTCCTGGCTGTACACAACTGCCTACATCTGCCAGCTCCAGTACTGATAAAGTTTAAGTGTTACAGATTAATCCCAATTCCCTCCTGCAGCCAAAGTGTCCCAACAGCAATCACAGATGACTTCTCCAGTAAGCCTGGAGCTTCATTTGCTACACGAAAATGAACAAGGTCTGGCCCATGCTCAGGGTACCCTCAATACTCCAGAGTACACATGCTGCTGTAACTGGCAGCCTTCCAGTGCAAACACTGAGTCACAGTGCTTTGATCTTTTTAGAATTACAGAATTGTTTGGGTTGGAAAAGCCCTCCAAGACCATACAGTCCAAACATCAACTCAACATCACTATAGCCATTACACCATGCCCCCAAGTGCCATATCCACACATTTCTTGAACACCTCCAGGAATGATCACTCCATCTCTCTGGGCATGCTGGTCCAGTCTTTGAGAACCCTTTCAGTCAAGAAGTTGCTTCTAATCTCCAATTGAACCCTCGCCTCACACAATTTCAGGCCATTTCCTCTCCTCCTATCACCTGATAGTAGGAAGAAGAGACCAACCCTCACCTCACTCCAGCCTCCTTTCAGGGAGTTGCAGAAAGCAAGGAGGTCTCCTCTCAGCCTCTTCTTATCCAGACTAAACACCCCCAGATCCTTCAGTTGCTCCTCACCAGCCCTGTTCTCCAGACGCCCAGACACCCCATCACCTTTTACCTAGCTGGAACACAGCATTTTCAGGATTTCTTTTCTTTTTCCCTTTCACTCCAAGAGGAGCGTTCCCAGCCTGATGCCAGCACTCACTGAAGCAGCAGGACACACATACATGGAGCGCTTAGCTGTGACAGGGGTGCAGTAACAACAGAGTAGCACCTTTGTACCTAGTCTGTGGGTGATCTCCTGCAGCCAGGCAGGGTTCTGGGGTTGTCCCACCTTTCCTGTTTGCTGAGACTGAGTGGGCCGGACCCTGGTCTGGGCTGCCAAAACAACAAAAAGGAGAAGGCTGGTGCAGGAAGCCAGGCTACAAAGGATTTGGGTGGGGAGACAGAACCAAGCAGTGTGGTAACAGCTAAGTTTCTCAGGATGTCTCCATACTGCACATGGTCTGGGTACCTGCCCTACTTGTGAGGAGATGAGGATCTCAGACTCCAGGGGAAGCAGCCTCCATCTCTCCCAGATCACCTCTGCAATGCACAGACAGTGCCAGGCACTCAGGGAGTCAGGCCGGCACAGCAGGGCACGTGTCTAGGCAAGGACAAGCTAGCACCCATGGTGCACCAGTGCAGGGACAAGTCAGCAAGAGCAAGAAAGCCAGTGGCATCATGGGTTGGGTCAGAAATAGTGTGACCAGCAGAACCAGGGAAGTAATCACACAAGGCCTTATCTCCAGTACTCTGCTCAGTTTTCGAGCTCTCACTACAAGAAGGACATTGAGCAGATGAGGCAGGTCCAGGGAAGGGCAATGAAACTGTGAAACATCTGAAGAAGGGTCTGGAGAACAGCTGTTAGGAGGAACTGCTGAGGAACCTAGGCTTGTTTAGTCGGAGAAAAGGAGGCTGAAGGAAGACCTTTTCACTTCCTACAACAGGGAGAGGAGAGCACCTTGCTGGAACACCTGAATGGTAGCTCGTCCTTAAATTATCAGCTCCCTCTTAACTGTGGGCAGCAGGACAAGGGAGGGGATTCTGCCCCTCTGCTCCACTCTGATGAGACCCCACCTGCAATGCTGTGTCCAGCTCTGGAGGTCATAGCACAAGAAGGATATAGAACTGTTACAGTGGGTCCAGAGTAGGTCACAAAGGTGATAAGAGGGCTGCAGCACCTCCCGTCTGGGGAGAGCTGCAGCTGTTCAGTCTGGAGAACAGAACACTGAGGGGAGACCTCATTGCTCTCTACAGGTCCCTGAAAGGAGGTTGGACCCAGATGAGGGTTGGTCTCTTCTCCCTAGTGACAAATGAGAGAACTAAAGGAAATGGCCTCAAGTTGCACCAGGGGAGGTTTAGGTTGGACATTAAAAGAAACTTCTTGATTGAAAGAGTTCTCAAAGACAGGAACAGGCTGCCCAGTGAGGTGGCTGAAACCCCATCCCTGGAGGCATTTCAAAGAGGCAGAGATGTGGTACCGAGGGCCATGATTTAGCACCAGCCTTGGTAGAGTTAGAGAATGGTTGGACTGGGTGAGCTTAAAGGGCTTTTCCAACTGAAAGAATTCCATGATTCTACTCCCTTTGAGAGTCCCATGTATGAACACAGCAGCACACATGCCACTCACCTTTCCCCCTGTACACTGGCAGTTAGATTCACAAAGAACAAGTACTGTAAAGTGACCCTGTAAGGTGCTGAAGCTGTGGAGAGGTGATTGCTGGCAGTCAAGTCAACACATGTTAGCTAGCTACTAATTATCTGCTAACCTGCATTAACTAGTCAGCTACCAGCTGCAGGGTAACCTCACCTGACTCCCAGCTGATGTATAATAACACGTTAAGCTGATATAATCTTGATCTGTGCTGTAATGGGACAGAGACAAGCAAGCAGCCAGCCTGACTTTGCTGAGCTGTCCTGTGCTCAACAACAGCAATACAAAGGTCACCCCTTTCTGGCATCCCCAAGGATCCTTCCTGTAACACTGGGGTGTGGCACTTTCACATCATCGACAGGAGCTCGGTTAACCCTTTCCCCTGTCCTGAAGGAAAATATAGAAAACCAAAAGGTTTACAGAAGCTAAGAAACCTGTCAACCTGAATCTTTCCTTCTCTCCCTGTCATGCCTGTATCTTTGTGGTCATCCTCACCAATAGCCCCAGGACTGGTTTAATTAAATTGTATGCAACCTTTCCTAATTAATGCTGGAGAGAGGTGGAGCTGCTGTTGGAACAGCAAGAGGCAATCTGGCACTAGCCATCAGATTCAAGATAAAAACTAACAGGCAAAATTCTCTCATACATTGTACCAAGGCCTGACAGATACCTAAATGTAATCAGCTTAAGGAAATGTAAAGCTCATGGTGCTCCAGGTATAAAGATTGCCAATAATACACAAAACTTCATTGTGTGAGGAATGAAAACTCCTTTATATCATTTAAGCGACTGGGTCTTCATTAGCCACTCCCAACCATGGAATGGCTCAGGTTAGAAGGGATCTCAGAGATCATCTACTCCAACCTCCCCATCATGGGCAGCCAGCTGCTCAAGGCCTCATCCAGCCTGGCCTTGAACCCCCCCAGGGAGGAGGCATCCATAATGTCCCTGGGCACACTATTCCAGAGTCTAACCACCCTTGTACTGAAGAACTTCTTCCTAAGATTCAGTCTACCACTGCTCTCCCTCAGCTTCAAACCATTCCCCCTTGTCCTGTCTCTAAACATCCTTGTGAAAACTCCCTCTGCAGCCTTCCTGTAGAATCCCTTCAGGTGTTGGCAGGCAGCTCTAAGGTCTCCCTGGAGTCTTCTCTTCTCCAGGCTGGACAACCCCAGCTCACTCAGCCTGTCTTCAGAGCAGAGGTGCTCCAGCCCTTGGATCATCTTTGTGGCCTCCTCTGTACTTGCTCCAAGAGCTGCTGAGGACACCAGAACTGGATGCAGTATCAGAGGTGTGGTCTCAGCAGAGTAAAGGGGCAGAATCCCCTCTCTTGCCCTGCTGGCCACACTGCCCTGATGCACCCTAACTGACCTCTGCACGGCCAGGAACAGACGAGTCAGTTTGCTGCTTGCAATAGCACCTTACTGAGCATGACAAACATCTACAGGTACTGACTAACGAAAAGGGATTTTATTTCTTTGCAGGTCTTCATTCTCTCTCAGGAAAGCCAAGCCAAACAATGCAGATCTGTCATGAACAAGAAGCCACTGGACTCCAGCTGGAGAAACACCAGTGCTAACTTGCTGAAGTAAATAACCCCAACAGCTGAACTGGCCTCTGACTGACAGTGCCTCTGACTGCCAATCTTCTTCCAGCATCCCTGTGCACTGGTATTGGACACTCAGAACAGGTAAATTATCTGTCTGGAGTTCCCAAGTGTAAACTGTGTATACCTTGGCAATTCCTCCTCAGCTTTTCCATCCTAGCAGTGAACAAAGAGAGTTCAAGCTGTTTGGTTTCCCTCTCATTTGAACACTCTGCTTCCTGGGATAAACCTACTTAGAGCTCCACAACTGCACTGCAGTATGACTGTCCACAAACCCACAATTCTCACAAGACCAATACTGAGGGGCTGCAGAAGGTTCAGAGGTGGGCAACAAAGCTGGTGAAGGGTCTGGAGAACAGGTCTGGTGAGGAGCAGCTGAGGGAACTGGGGGTGTTCAGTCTGGAGAAGAGGAGGCTGAAGGAAGACCTCATTGCTCTCTACAGCTGCCTGAAAGGAGGTTGGAGCCAGGTGGGATTTAGTCTCCTCTTCCTAGGAACAAGTGAGAAGAGAAGAAGAAATTGCTTCAAGCTGCACATGGGAAGGTTTAGATTGGATATGAGAATAAATTTGTTGACTGAAAGGGTTCCAACAGACTGACACAGGCTGCCTAGGAAGGTGGTTGAATTCTCATCCCTGTAGGTGTTTCAAAGAGGTAGAGATGTGGTGCTGGTTCAGCACCAGCCTTGGTGGAGTTCAAGAATGGTTGGAGTCTATCTTAGGGGGCATTTCCAATCAAAACAATTATATAATTCCATGGGTTTATCAGGGACAGTTTGACTCTGAGCCCTTTCTTGTGGTAGCTCACAAACATTACCCAGGTCTGTCACTGCTAAGCAGGTGCCAAGCAGCAGCCAACTGCAGGATGGGAGAAATGCCAGGAAAACCCAGCCAGGGCAAGCACAACACCTGCATCACTTTCTTTACCTTGAAGTCCTGCTTCTACCACATACAAGTTTAACAAGTTGCCTCTCCCCAGCCCACATCAGAAATCAGAGTGAGGCCTAGCATGGCACCAGAGGCAAGGCCTGCTCATTCTCTATGGCTCCTACCTCTCTTTAGCCACTCTAGCTGGGTATTCAAGCCCTGCACACACACAAAGGGCCACATTTGCTACTGACAGTTCACACTCACGTTGGCCAGCCACACTTCCTATGAAGCAAAGAAGTATCTCATGCTTTCACATGAGCAAACAGCAGTTTAGAGATACTGGCAGTCTCATCTGCACCTAAATTCATCTATTAACCTTTTCCTTTCCAATACAAAAGACATGTCAGTTTAATTGCTCACATTGTTTAGTGCCACACCACCCATGCTCCTCTGGCAAGTCACTCCTGCCTCTTGCACATGAGCTAACACTAAGCATTCCTTTCACGCCCATATGAAGCAACCACAGTTGTCCATGGACATCTTTTTTAGCCAGTTTTACAGCATCCTTGCTCTGGAAAACTACTCCAAGGCTAAACTAGCCTTTGACTGTTCCTGAAAAAGCAGGAAGCAGGAAAGGAATCGCAAAAATACAGCACTGGAGACAAATCTCTCCAGCTCTGAAGCCTTTCCCAGACACAAGACAGTGACTGTCCAGACAGAGCCTGTAGCCATGTGTATGCAAACCTTTCTCTAGGTTCCTACACCAAACCATCTTAACACATGGGCCATGGTTTAGTGGCCATGGTGGTGTTAAGCTGACAGTTGGACTCTATCTTAGAGGACTTCTCCAACCCGAACAACTCTATGGTTCTGCAAGAACACACCACAGTGGCTCAGGCCAAACCAGAAGAGAAGCAGATAGGTAGCACCACTGTAGTTTAAACTGCTCAGTTTATTCCTTCAGCCTCTTTGGTAGCCCCTGATGATGATCAGATATCCTCCAGAATGCAGTTTAACCAATCTAATGCTGCCTGCAGGATGTCTGCCACACACCCAGGCTCCTGAATAACAGCAACATGGGTGTGTTTAATCTATTCTTAGTCTCTCCCATTAGGTTTCAATGACTGAATAAATTGAAATTGTGTAAGAAATGTGAAGGTTGTTTAAGGTCACCATGCTGGAATCCCAGACCAAATTTACTGTCTTGTGACAAAAGAGGCTTTAGAAACAGAGGAATGGAACCTATGAAGAAGATGCCCTTCAAGAAGCTGGAGACATATCCCAATGCATCAAAACAGCAACCAAAATAACATCAAAATAACAATCCCTGGATCATAAAATGCCAACAAAACAAAGGCTCAGATAAATACCCAAAGAACAGTGTGACCAAGACAATCTGACTAAAACATCCTCTTCCAGTATGTCAAAGCAGGAAGTCCGTAGGACCAACAGACTATCAGACTGTGATGGTATGGGAGTTACCTGCCTCCCCACACTTTGTAAAACCAGCACACAGACCATGAAGGAAGTATTGACAGAAGATGCATTCAGACAAAAAGTTAAGGAATTTCTTCACATGAGCCTGGGGAAGCTGGTACCCTGGAAGCTCTCTTCAGAAATGGATTGACTCCCATGCACTCCTCAAAGTGTCAGCAGGACAGAACTTGATTTTATTCGTTCTTCCACTACTACTCACTGAGGTCAGGTAATATTTAGCAGGAGAGGAAATGGTCTCAAGCTGCACCACGGGAGGTTTAGGTTGGATATGAGAAGAAACTGACTGAAAGGGTTCCCAAAGCCTGAAACAGGCTGCCCAGGGAGGTGGCTGGAGGCGTTTCAGAGAGGCAGAGATGTGATGCTGAGGGCCATGGTTTAGCACCAGCCTTGGTAGAGTTAGAGAATGGTTGGACTGGGTCATCTTAAAGGGCTTTTCCAACTGAAATGATTGTGTGATTCTTTGATATTCACCCAAAGAGAACTCCTTGAAAGAGGAGCAGAAAGAAAGGAAGAACACAAGATTCCACTGCTGGGAAGAGACTTGTGAGGGCAGCTAGGTGGGAAAGCAGCTACAGAAAAACTTGAGCTGGTTCAAGATGGTGCTTCCACAAGTATAAGGTAGCTGTCAAATCAGAGACCATCAGCACTTGGCAATAAACACAAAGGCAGAAGTAGGACAGACATCTAAATTTGTCAAGTTCTCAGCTATACCTCAAAATGAACCAGGATATAAAAACAGAGGCCCAAGAGCCTCAGCACTCTACCTAGCAAGGTGGCAAGCTACCAGGCATGCCTCCAAAACAGCAACAGACCCTGCACCATGACAGCTTTAACCAGCACTACAGCTTTAACCAGCCTGCACTATCTGATATCTCTACCAACATTTGTAAGCACCTGTAGGCAGAACAAGCCTCAGCCTCTCTCCAGAAAAACAAAGCACCTCCTCTCAGTTTCTTCTCCTTAAGACAGCACAACACACAGGCAAAGATATCGCACTGGAGACAAGTTAGGGAAATCAGGGGGGATTTCCCTAGCTCCAAAAAGTTAGAAACTGTGCAGATCTAGACAAGAACATACACATCTTCTGGCCTTTCCTCTGACCACAGAAGAGGCTGCTTCAACCTACTGCAGAATGTGCAGCCACAGACCTGCCTTTTCCAGGCCAGAGCTGGGATTCCCATCTGGATGTCAGTCTCAGAACAGGGTCCATGTGGAAGCACTGTCAGCTGCATGCACAGCCTGACAATCTTTCCTAGCCTCACTCAGAAGAGACAGTGATCACAGAATAGTTTGGGTAAAAGATTCTTCAAGATCCTAGCTCAAATCCCCTGCCATGGGCAGGAACACCTTCCACAAGACCAGGCTGCTCAAGGCCTCATCCAGCATGGTCTTTAACACTTCCAGGGGTGAGGCATCCACAACTTGCAACCTGTTCCAGTGTCCCCCCACATAAACAATGGCTGAAGGATTGTCACTGTTGCCCTTACTTGTGACCACCCTGCACTAGAATGAGCAGAGCCAGCATGAACTTCCACAGCAGCTGTGTGGAGAAAGGGACTCCATACTGCCTGCTCTTTTCGGTGCCTTCATCTGCCTAGATGGTGATCTAGAGCTGTGGTGTGACAGAACCATCACCTCCCCACTCCTCCCAGCTTTTAGCTGAACTGTTCAGACTGAGTTTACCCCATATTCCTGGTATTAAGAGCAGACACAGAAATAAATCAGATCCCAAACTGGAAACCCAGCAACTGAACATAGGTGTTTACAGCATGAAACTGTAAAGTGTCTTTATCTTAAACACTAAACACTGCTTCATCTCCACCTGACTTCAACACCTACAAATGATTCAAGTTTCAGCACTTGGAAAATTACCAGACAATGCAAATGCCCCAGGCATGCAGTGAAATTAAAAGTACTGAGCTGAGAGTGGGGTTTTACTCATTACCTAGTCACTGCCTTGCTGCAGGACACGAGTGGGACAAACAGCTTTGGAGTATTTACGAGAAACGGAAAGCAGCTGAGTATCCAGTTTTAAATAACAGGCCACTTCTGGACTGACATCACTCTTACTTGTGACTGGAGGGAATTTCCCCAGCTGTGTTAACACTGCAGAAGTCCTCACTTAGCACGTTGTAGAGCAGTTAGCAAATGGCTCATTAAAATGAAGCTCTCCCAAGGACATGGCTTCCTGCACAGCTAACACTGGTCACAAAGACAAGCTATCACAGCAGATAAATCTAGAGCACTCTAAGCTGTAATTGTTCTGCTCTACCCACCTGAAATTTAGGCGACTGCATTGCAAAGCTATAGAGGAATAGGGTAAGAACGTGCTTGTTGCTTGTTCTTTCAGGATCTCCCATGGCATTACTCCTCAAATGGTCTGATGGTCAGGCTAGAGACACCTCCAATATTTCCATTTCCCCTTTGGAACCACAAGTGACACCCTGTGAAGCAGCAGATCTGGTTTCAGATCTGTATCATACTGGTGTTATGCTTATCCTGTTTGGTGAGAGAAGAAAAAAATACTTCAGCTAGGTTTTTTACAGGACAAAGTCTTCCCCAATCACACTTCCTCTGTATTTACCTTGAACAGTTTGCTGCTAAACTAGAAGTGATATTTACATGCCTGCTGAAAGAAAGACTGAGGTTTGAACTCAGGTCTTCCAGACAACAGTGAACTCTCATGAATGGGGTGGTCAGTGACACAGGCAACACCTCTGACCAAAAGCCAGCCAGATAAAGATCTGTACAAACCCAGCCTCCTCAGTCTCTTAGCAGACAACTGGTGTTATGGGAAGGCAGCAAACCCTGGCTCTGTGAGCAGTGCTGGCCACTGGGATAGACAGCAGAAGCTAGGACAGGCATGGGGGTACTGCTTGGCAGCTAACGCCTCTGATCCAAGAATGGGAGGTTGTAACCAGGTGGGAGTCGGTCTCTGCTCCCTAGGAACAAACAGTAAGACTAGAGGAATTGGCCTCAAGTTGCATTAGGGGACATCTGGGTTGGATATTACAAAAAAAAAAAAAAAAAAATCCTTCTTGACTGAAAAGGTTCTCAAAGACTGGATAGAGTCTCCAAGTAGGTGGTCAAAGTCCCATCCCTAGAGGTGTTTCAAAGAAACGGAGTGGTGCTGAGGGCCATGGTTTAGCACCAGCATTGATAGCTTTAGATGCTGTTTGGACTTAATGCTCTTAAAGGTCTTTTTCAGTCAAAGTGATTCCATTCTAATTAAGCAAAAGCTCCTGGTCTGTTAATCCACTAACAGTGGACAATTTCTGACTGGGAAGAAAGCCATGGCCTACTCTACCCTAGAGTAGCAGAAGGGAAAGCCATCACAACATGCCTTTCCTTGTCAGCAAGTTCTCAAGAAGTGAGCATCTATGCAGCTTAGGCTAGCTGGGACTGCCAAGCAGGTGCCTGCAAGCTGTCTGCTGCTATCTGCCACAGGTCTCACCTGGTGAGCTGGCCTACCCGCATCTGTCTAGATACCTCTTGAGTGGCACGCTCTGCAGAACATTAAACTCAGAAAGACATGTTTTACTAGATCCTAAATTAGCTTTTTAATCAGGCAAAGCAAAGTGCCTATGCAAAACACAAGTGAAATAAACCAGATTTATAGACAGGTCTCTCCTATGAGACTTCACCCCTTTTGCAGGTTCCATTTTGGTTACTCCAGGGGGTTTCTGGATTGCAGCAAAGCCTGTACATTCCCTTCCCCAAGGAAGCTTCTCTTTCCATGACAAGATGTCCATTTGCACTGTATGTATTTGTGTACACAATCTAGCTCCATTCGTTCAGCTGAATTCACTGCCTGGATGTGAGGTGCATGGTGATACAGGGATACTGCTGACAAACAATTCCATAAGCAGGAGAGATAGCAATGTCACCAAATAAAGCAGAAAAAGGGCAGCTAAGAGGCATGGGGGGCCCAAACACTAGGAATGTCTATTTCAACGAGGAGCAGCTGTGTTGCAGCCTTCCAAGATAAGACAACAGCACTGAATGCAAAGCAAGTTTGAAGGTTCCTGGCTTTCTCGGTGCCACAGTCAAACCTGAGACTAGGAGACAGTTACTTCAGCTGAGCAAAACACCCTGTGGCCACATCAAGGCATTACAAGTGGAGCTGATGATGAAGTGAGTAGCTCAGACAGCGAAGTTTCTTTGCAATGCTTTTGTGCTGTTGAACTACTTGAAAAGAAACAAACTCATCTTAAGTTTGTTTTGTTTTAAGGAAAAAATAGAGAGGCTTTAGAACTGAAGTGATCCAGCACTGTCAGAATGATCTTGAGCAAATAAAAACCCCACAACTCCAACGTTTTTTGTTCCCAAAGCAAAGATAATTCTGCTGTTCTTTGGATTGTCGAGTTTGCATCTAATATGCCCACATTTGAAGCAACCATGATACCCAAGAAAGCCATAATTAAGATAATTAAACTATCATATACACTTAATTGACACATCTACTTCAATGCTCTGAGGAAGAACATGCTACATGGCACAAATTGAAAGAGAACTTCACGAGTGGCAGTTAGTAGGCAGTAAAATAAAATAATAGTCAATTAAAGCAGCTGAACTCATTGCAGGACTATGGTCACAGCAGATGATGCTTAGGCTGGTGGAGCTGGAGTTGATTTTCCTCACAGCAGCCCCATGTCCTGCTGTGTTCTGGCTGTGTGACCAAAACAGTGCTGCTAACACAGTATTTCAGCTATTGCTGAGCAGTGCCTGCACTGCAACGAGGCTTTCTCTGTTTCTCACTCTTCCCCTCCCTGCAGCATGCAGGCTGAAGATAGGCAAAAGGTGGGGAAAGGTGGCAAATAGGGTCCTTGACCACCTCTGCTCAGAGGGCTATTCCACATCATACATGGCATGCTTAGCAAAACCAGAGAACCTGGGGGTAATATTTTCCAACACAGATGTTGCTCAGGGACTGACTAGGCACCCCACTGCTTGTGGAAGGGGGTGGCTTATTGCTCTTGCATCACTTGTTCACCCCCCCCCCATCTAGTTCTTTGTTTAAACTGTCTTCATCTGGACCCAAGAGTTTGTCTTGCCTTTGCTCTTCTGATTCCCTGCCTCACCCCACTGGGTGGGCCCAAGCCAGCAGCTGGTGGGCGATTAGTTGCTGGTTGGGGTCAGCTTCCTTCAGAGCCACACAATTCATAGAAACATAGAATGGTCTGGGCCAGAAGGGACCTCTAGAGTTCATCTAGTCCAGTCCCCCTGCAGTCAGCAGGGACATCCCCACTAGACCAGGTCACCCAGGGCCCCATCAAACCTCACCTTGAATGTCTCCAGGGAAGGGGCCTCAACCACCTCCCTGGGAAACCTGTTTCAGTGTTCCACAACCCTCATAGTAAAGAACTTAAAGAACTTGTTCCTAACATCCAGTCTAAATCTGCTCTTCTCAAGCTTGAACCCATTGCCCCTTTTGATAAACCAAGGAACTGGTTAAGGACAACTTAGGGCAGCTTCAGGCAACAGAAAGGAAAAGCTAGAAGTGAATCGAATGGTTGTTGTAACAGTGAGGGATTTGCCATGCCATCAGAAGCCAGCTAGCTGGCTTCTAGCCCACCAGGATGAGGATAAAGCAGGTAAAAGGCAGTGCAGTGACACTACATCCTTCTGCATTTGCTTTCACTTGAGAAGATGCAGAACACAAAATCCTCAGGCTGGTGGTAACTTCTCAGAAAGTGAGAGGTACTTCTGAACAAGAGAACCAAAACCTGAGGTCTTAAAAAGCACAAATATCCTCAGCTGTGTCCCACAGGACACACCTGAGGAGCCCAAGACCTGCAAAATGAAACTTTTAAATCCTACCTCAGAAATAAGCAGCCAAGTGGAGCTGGTGACCCAGCAGTACTGACAAACTCCAAAAGCCCCTGCACATGAAATTAGACCTATGTGCTATGACTCATCTGGGTAGGTGCCCAGCAAGCTGTGCCTGCAGAAAACCATCCCAGCATGCAGGAATCCCATCACCTGGGTCAGAGAAGGTGAGCTCTGCTTAGCCACCTTCCTCTGCAGCAGAACTTGGCAGTGCCTTGCAGAGAAAGCCAGGTGGCAGAGGAAGAGCAGAAAGGAGACAGAACAAATGCAGGTCCACAGCATAGCTGCAAGGAGCTGCAGAAGCAGATTAGTCCAACAACCAAGGCTAAGAAGAGGATCAGCAATACAGAGCTACACAAAATTCTGAGAGGCCAAGTCAAATTCTTAAGCGTTTCTGGAGTGAACCTCTATTGCCAGCATCTCAACTCTCATTCCATTACCTGCTCCCACAGAAACATAAACCTCATGAAAGCAGAGGAGCTGGCTAGGGACCCTCCTGCTACCTCTGACACCTGCTGCCTGCCTGGAAGTCACTGCCTTTCAGCAAGGCTTATAAAGCCCTACAGGAAACCTTGTCACACAACTGAAATCAGTCATTGTGAGTTAGCACACATACAGGGGCTGGAGCAGGTCCAGAGAAGGGCAAAACTGGTGAAGGGTCTGGCAAGGAGCAGCTGAGGGATCAGGGGATGTTTAGTCTGGATAAGAAGAGGCTGAGGGGAGACCTCATTGCTCTCCACAACTCCCAGAAAGGTAGCTGGAACCAAGTGGGTTTTGGTCTTTTCTCCCTATTAAAAAGTGATAGTAAGGGAGGAAATGGCATCAAGTTACCCCAGGGGAGGTTTAAGCTGGATATCAGAAGCAACTTCTTGACTGAAAGGGTTCTCAAAGACTGGCACAGGCTGCCCAGGGAGGTGGTTGAATCCTCATCTCTGAAGGGGTTATAGAGGCAGAGATGTGATGCTGAGGGCCGTGGTTTAGCACCAGCCTTGGCAGAGTTAGAGAATGGTTGGACTCAATCTTAAAGGTCTGTTCCAGCCAAAAGCTTTCTATGATTCTCCAGCCGAAGCACTGTACCACATACACCATCGAAGGAGAGGGGCTCAGCCACAACATACTCCGTTTCACGGTGGTGAGGTTTTAGAGGAGGAGGTGTGAGAGGCGTACCCATCACTGGGGGAAACTCAAAGGCTCCAAATGTGCAAAAGCATTTCAGGGCTAGAGCTTTCAGAAGGATATAGAGGTAGACTGAGAAGTGCTGTCTTGAGTAAGAGACTGAGTCCAACTCATTAACAGTTTCCTGAGATCAATGACCAGTTTCTTTGAGCTTCAACTTTTGCAGTACTATGCTGGAATCTATGAGATCAAGGCTCAAACACGTGCAGTCCTGGCAACACTGATTCTGATCAGTGATTCAGAGCCTAAGGTTTTCCTTCTACCTCTTCCCACTTGTCTGCTGTAGACATGATACTTCCTGCTAATTTACTTTCATTCCTGTAACCTCGATGGTGAGGCAAAGCACTGAGGTATAAACTCTAGTTCTAATAGCCAAAGCCAACAGAACACACACCCTTCTGGGATCTGAGCACTGGACTGTTCAACCTGTTCTCCAAAGCATCAGCTACAGATGTTCTAAAGCTTCTGTAAATGATCAACCAGAAGCATTTAAATTGTAGCTGATCACAGCTATGGTGGAGGAGGAATTAGAAAACTCATCAATATCCTTTCAGTCCCAACTTCTATTATAGTTCTACTGTTTAGCTTTGAAACCTTACAGTTTCGCTGTCTGATTCACGGTTCTGAGCATCCAAGGAGAGCAGTACGGCTTTGATAAATAAGCAAACTCACACAACAAAGAACCCAATTAAACCAAAACAAAACAACACGAAACTTAAAACAGTTGAAACAGGACACAGAGTGAGCAAGTTCAATCCTATGAGGCACAAGTATTCCAGCAGCCCTAGAAACAGAGAAGCATTGTAGTTTACAATTAGGGTGTGATACCAGATAACAGCAGTGATTCACCTGGGAGACAAGGAGAGGACAAAAGCAAGAGACAAGCCAAAACTTGCATGGTGATGACAACACAGAGAGTCACAGCCTCAGCAGCTCCTTTGCTGCTGAAATGGGAGGTTAGCAGCAGGGCAGCCTGGCTTTCCTGAGAACAAATCACAGGGAATGAAAACTATATCCCTCCCAGAAGCAAAAGCCATCACCAACACAAAGGGCTGTTATTAGCTTATCTAGGGATGGTGATGCACACTGCAATCAAACACACCAAGCCCCTTTTGAAATCTGTACTGCTTTTGTAATTCCAGCAGAGGCATCTATTCACAAATGGGAACCTGACCATTAGAGTGCAGTTGCACAAAAGGAACAATATCTGGAGCAGAGTAGAAGTTGCAGATTTGTTTCCACTTGACCACCAGCCACATGCTTATATATGCAGAATGAGAGATTAACTCCTGCAGTATATTTGCATGCTGCCCCTCTGTAAGGAGAACATTTGGTTCCCAGTTCTGCTGGGGTTCATGGTTTTTTGGGCCAGATCCTCACATAATCTCTACCGCAAACCAGATACATATGCTAAACAAAATTCTCCATAGTTAGGTGGATTGCATTTGTTCTCAGCTGTTTCCTGCCATTCAATTCCCCCCAAATATTGCTCCTAATAATCTCAAGATGCTACTTGGAAGCTGGTTTCTTAAAGAAAGACCTGTAACAGAGAGTGCCTGCCAGCAAACACAACAGGCTCTGAAACGTTAAGAGCTTGAAAGGGTGGTGGAGGAAGGACAGGACAGGAAAAGAAGCTACTGCTCTTATAAGACATTAATGCTCACCTCCTGTTAGACACCAGGAACCCCACTCCAGACGGGTCAGTGTGCTTTGCTTTGGTTAGGCTAAAAGCTGCTTAACAGAAACCCTGCACACTCAGACACGAGCTGCTTGCTTTCTCTAGAGATGACTTCCCAGCAACATGATCCCAGTGAGTTGTATTCAGACTCCAATCAGACCTCCAGCTCTGAACACACCTCTGCAGACAAACTGAACAAGAAATGTTCAAAACTGTGAGCACACTGATGGCCTCACTACAGTTGGCTCTCACAGCCAGAGCTGGAAAATGGGATCTTTACAGTCTGGTACCTAAGAAGGACATGGTGCTGCCTCTCCTGCAACTCCCGTTTCACACAAAATGACAGAACAGTGGAGTTGGAAGAAACCTCCAGAGATCATAGAGTCCAACCTCCCCACTAAAGTGGTTTGCCTAGAACATGCTGCACAGGATCACAATGTCCAGGCAGCTTTTGAAAATCTCCAGGAGACTTCATAGCCTCTCTGGGCAGCCTGCTCCAGCACTCTCACAGGAAAGGTTTTCCTTATGTTTGTGAAACGTCCTACGTTCTACTCTGGGCCCTTCTAGACAAATGTCCATTGCCCCTTGCCCTATCACTGGGCACCACTGAAGAATCTGGCCCCACACCCTTTAGCTATTGATCAGCACTGATGAGATCCCCTCTCAGTCTTCTCCAGGCTAAAGAGCCCCAGGTCTCTGCCTCTCCTGCTCAGGGAGATACTTCAGTCCCCTCAGCACCTTTGTGCCCCTACCTTAATACTCTTTCACTGAAGTCTATGCTACCAGAATAAAAAACCCACTGCATTTCTTTCTCAGAGAGGGCAGAATGGAGGCAGGGAGATAGGGAAGGTTGAAGTGTTCTCTCCATGACATTCCTGAAAGCTGTCTGTCTACCACATACATCTTTAAAATGGGCTGCTACCAACGGCTGTGAGTACAGACTGTGCACTGATCACCGGTCACTATTTTTGTGGCCAGAACAATTCCTTGGTTCACATCAAGGTGCTATTAATCTATTTCAGGATAAGTTAAGGCAGGGCTATACAGCTAATGATAGGCTCTGTCATAGTTCCATGTAGACACCTAGTCTTGTCAGGCCTGTTCTTTAAGCCCCTGCCTAATTGGGCTAGACAGTTTGTACCACACAGTAATTGGTCAGACACTTGCAGTGAGGTGACAGCTAAGAAGGGATCTGTACTTTTCAGCAACTATAAATCACAGAAGGCAGAAAGAAGGATGAATGCCATGCACATTCCTCACCAGCACATCAGCAGAGCTCTTGGGAGAGGGCGCCTTGGCAATAAAGAGCTAACTCAAACTCAACCCAGCAAGGAGCACAAGGCCATGCTGAAC
This sequence comes from Ramphastos sulfuratus, assembly GCA_013399055.1. Lineage (NCBI taxonomy): Eukaryota > Metazoa > Chordata > Aves > Piciformes > Ramphastidae > Ramphastos > Ramphastos sulfuratus. The sequence goes on along the minus strand of WBNM01011754.1, from coordinate 2,928 downwards.
TTCAAAGCACTTTAAAAGAAACTTCCCATCTGAAAGGGCTCTCAAAGCCTGGAACAGGCTGCCTAGGGAGGTGGCTGGAGGTGTTTCAAAGAAGCAGTGATGTGGGGCTGAGGGCCATGGTTTAGCACCAGCCTTGGTAGAGTTAGAGAATGGTTGGACTGGATAAGCTTAAAGCTTTTCCAATCAAAAGAATTCTGTGATTCTAAGTATTTGGTTATGGCTCTGGGGCTCCTGCAAGGCTCAGGCAAGAGCTCTCAGTTCCTTAAGTGTCCAGCTGAACTCAGACCAAGCAAATGGACACGTCAGAAACATATCTAAGAAACACATCTTAAGGATAACCTTAAATGGAATCTTACACCCTCTCTTGTTTTCCAGGAAATCACATGCCACACAAGAAGCAAGAATTTACCATTTAAAGTGTCACCCAGAATAAATCCTGCCATCTCCAGACAAGGTCTAGCTAAGCCAAGCAGCATTTCATGCCAGTGATCTAGAAGGAGTCCAGAATTCCCTTTCCTCTGGCCATAACCACTGCAGACCACTTTGCTGCAGCAAAGGAAATAAAATAGGTCACACTGGTCAGGGATCAAAATTTGCACCAAACACGAGGTGCTGCCACCTCCTGACTCAGCAGGGGACTGACCTAGGACACCCACAAAGCTGCACCCAGTTGCAGCTGGACCAAATGCATCTACTACTCACACTGCCAGAAGGGCACAGTCATCTTTTAGCCCATTCTGCCTCTGGAGAAGCCCTTTCAGCTCATGCTCTGTAAAGTTATCCAGCAAAGAAAATGAAACTCTGTTGGTTTGGGTTTTTTCCAACTGGCATTTTAAATCGGGTCAGTGATGACTACAAGAACTGGGGAAGCATGACTGAAAGCAGAGGGCGGGAGAGATAAAAGAAAAGGTCACCACACAGTGCAGCAGGAATACACTTGACTGCCTCAGCTCTGTCATCTAACCCTGCTTCAGGGCATTTGAGAAGACAAACAATGGAAAAAAAAGAACTCCTTAAAGTGCTCAAATCAGGGACAACTGCAGTGACAGAAACAAAAAGACTTTTCAGGCCTCTCTGCAAAACCCCCACAAGTGATGGGGCCACCCAACAAACTCAGCTTTGCCCTAACTTGCTTCTGGCTGAGGCAACTGCTCAGCTTTCCTGACTCAAACCCACCTCACGAGCACTTCTCAACACACTTCTCCATGTTTATTTGTTCAGAAAAATCTCACTCTCCTGAACACCCACTCCAAGCAAACAGCTGTCACCTGATCACAGTCAGCATGAGAACCACATCACCTAAGGGAGGAGGGGAAGGGGGAAGAATCGTGAGGGAAGCAAAATTCTCAATGAAGAACACAAACAGGTGGAACCAGGGGTGCCCAGGTGGCTAAGAAGGCCAACAGCATCCTGGCTTGGATCAGCAATAGTGTGCCCAGCAGGGCTAGGGAACTGATGGTCCCCCTGTACTCAGCACTGGGGAGGCCACAGCTTGAGTCTGGGTTCAGTTTTGGGCCCTCAATCTAAAAAGGACATGAGGTACTAGAGCACAGCCAGAAAAGGACAAAGCAGGTCAACAGTCTGGAGAATAGGTGTGGTGAGGAGCAGCTGAGGGAACTGGGGTGTTTAGTCTGGAGAAGGCTGAGAGGAGACCTCATTGCTCTCTACAACTCCTCAAAAGGTAGCCAGGTAGGTTTTGGTCTCTTCTCCTTAGGAGCAAGTGATAGGAGGACAGGAAATGGCCTCAAGTTGGACCAGAGGAGATTTTGTTTGGATCTTATAAGCAGCTTCTTGACTGAAAGGGTTTTCCAAGACTGGCACAGGCTGCCCAGGGAGGTGGTTGAATCCCCAGTCCCTGGAGGTGTTTCAAGGAGGCAGAGATCTTGGGCTGAGAGACATGGCAGAATTCAACAATGACTGGACATGATGATTTTAAAGTTTTTTTTCCAACCAAAATGATTGTGAAGATGGGAAAGCTCCAGCCAAACTTCTGTGAGACAGGGACAAAACTTTTGTGGAAGAACCTAAGTCTCCTTCCACCCCACCTCCCCCCCACCCCCCCGTTTTATTACTTACTACTCAAAAATCTATTTTTGAGTAATACCTAGGGGGAGTTTCCTGTTTACACAGCAGTAACTCCATGAGCCAATAAACTCAGCAGCCTTGACACACGCTGGGTCCAGAGATTGATTACCTTGTAAACAGGAAGCAGGCTGCTGCCAGAGCACTGGGGCAAAGAACAGGCACAGAGGAGGGAGCTCTGCTTCTGCATCAGCACCTCCTGCAGTTCAAGGTGCAAATAACGAATTGAGCTGAACACGACTGCAGCTTGTCTGAAAGAAAACCACCGCAGTTTGTCAGTTGTTGCAGTCACCTCCCACAGGATGACAGAGCCAAAGTTGTTCCAGGCACTGCAGCAGAGCTGCAGAAAGACTTTTAGGAGCAAGTAGATTAGAGCAAGGGAGAGGAATATTTGATCACTGACAGCTTCCTCTCACAGGTTTGGGAGGACGTGGCAAGGGTTAGTGTGCAGAGAACCTCTCAGGAGGCTCAGTAAGGACAAGTGGAGAGTCCTGCACCTGGGGAGGAACGCCACCAGGCACAAGCACAGGTTAGGGGTTGTCCTGCTGGAAAGCAGCTCCATGGAGAAAGATCTTGGAGTCGTGGTGGACAGTAAGTTCTCCACGGGCCAGCAATGTGCCCTTGTGGCCAAGAGGACCAATGGCATCCTGGGGTGCATCAAGAAAAGTATGTCCAGCAGGTATAGGGACATTCTCCACCCACTCTACTCTGCCCTGGTGAGACCACACCTGGAATAGTGTGTCCAGCTTTGGGCTCACCAGCTGAAGAGGGACAGGGATCTGCTGGAGAGAGCCCAATGGAGAGCTACAGGAATGAATGAAGAACTTGAACATCTCTGCTATGAGG
>WBNM01011751.1:0-44429 GCA_013399055.1 Ramphastos sulfuratus | reverse complement strand
CTCCCTTGCTTGCTTCCTTCCTTCACTTCTTTCTGAATTCATCCCTCTCTCCCTCTCTTCCTTCCTTCATCCCTCCCTTGCTTCCTTTTTGCTCTCTTTCTTTCACTCTCCTTTTTAACCCCATTATCTCTGCACGAAGGATTATTTCACTTTTGATTTTAATGTTTTAGCAGTTGCTTAAAAAGCCTTCTGTGAAATTTTAATACTCAAATTTGTTATTCAGGGCTTATATCAAAACAATGCTTTTTAGGGGAATTGCAATGGAAGGGTGATCCTGTTGGATAAAGTAAGAGAGGACCAAAAGAAAAAGGCTATCACCCCATTAATTTTTCTCTCTGCCCTGGCCAGTATTTCCACAACAGGAGTTGTTTGCTGTGCAAGGAGCCCTGAATACATACACTTCCACCTTCACATGCTGCAACCCAAAGAGAAGCTGTCCATTCTGCACAAGTCATGGGCCTGGGCCAGAGAGGGAGCCATTGGCTTCTGTAAGCTTGCAGAGTGCACAGGCAAGGAGGAGGCAGGCAGCACAGTGCAGAAGCTCACTTTTTAGGTGAGGAGAGGTAACTAAGAGTCCAAATCACTGCAGCTGCAAGTGAAAATTGCTGCAGTGCCTGTTTGAAAACTGCCTTCCCGTTTACCACGAACATGCTCCACACCAAGGGAGGTGTTCAGAAGGAAATAAAAATAGGCTGCCTTGTTCTTAAGTCTAATTTTCCCAAATGGGTAGGCTAATAATTTAAATAACAGTAATTGAGCAAACTTCTGGCTTTCTAAATACTAGGTTCACTTGGCAGCTTGTTTTTTTTTCTCAGCAAGCTAGTTCTAAGTGCTGGCAGGCAGTGCCTGAAAGTTGCTCAAATCTTGCAGCTCGAGATCCTAGTAAGAGTACACATAGTGAAGGCTGGCAGGCGTGGTGGGCCATGTTGTGTCCTTGTAGCAAAATGTTCTTTTTGGTGTGACTTAAAACCACCAAAGCCACAATGCTCTCCAAAGAGATGTGTGCCTCTCCTCACACAGTACATCTGAACGTGCACATGCCAACTGGCTGAGCCAAAAGGCCTGTCAGAATAGGAAAACATATCAACAACGACCTTTAAAAATGAAACCATGGTCTGAGACACTTGCTTGAACTTAGAACTACTAATTCTGCTCCCACTGAGGCAAATAGTGAGGCTAATAGCCTCAGTGGAAGAAGAAGCTGACCGAGCCACTGTTTTCATCAAGGCAGCGTGCTGACCTGAGCCTTCCTGATGTCCTCCTGCTGGCTTCCATGCATTTGTGTCATTGCCCCCTGGATATTCTCTGAGTCCAAGTGGGAGAGGAGTACAAGGTCTAAAAACATTTAAGAAACTCTTCTGTTCTTACCCCATCAGTTGCTTGGTTTCTCAGTTTCTCTGTTACCTTGCACTAAACACAACGTTTTGCATAACAGTTAGTGTAAATGGTAAGAAACAAAAGAGTAAATGGCCTTAGGATGTGCAAGGCTGCAGAGAAACAAGCTTCAGCTGCCCTCTCGTTGCTCATGGCACCCATAAGCCTCACACCACCACGGTGGAGTCTGGTGAGTGTCAGCAACGTGACCACCAGGGGCTCTTGACTGGCATCACAAAAGATTGTTCAGTGCCCCATATGGGGGTAGACAGGAATTATTCACTCCTTGGTAGTGTCTTCTGAGATAACAAAATCTCTCCACAGGCTTGAGAGAACCACAGTTTGTATAGAACTTAAATTCAGCAGAGCCTCTCCTCCTGATTTCAATGGTGTCTCCTTCCTGTCAAGATTGCCATACAAAACCTAACCAGTAAAGGGCATCTTTACCACTTTTGTTATGGCAAGAACCCCTCCCCACTTCCCCAGTCGAATGTGTCTATAAGTATAAATTCTAAGCCAAGACCAGAGTTTATACTTCCTCCCCTTCTAAGTTCTGTCTGACTGATTGATAGTCAGTTCCCTGGTGTCATGGATGTTTGGTGAAAAAATTCATCTGATATGACATATGCCCTTCCTCCCTTCTCTGAACAAACTTCTCACAGGTAGGCATGGCTGAACACCACTAGCAGGTATCCTATCCCAAGTCATTAGCAGGAGCCAGGGAACTCCAGTTTAAATTTCTAGTTCATACTTCTCAACTGGGAGTCTGGCCAGAGCTGAGCATGCAGGAACAGTCTCACTGCATCTGCTTCAGTGACTTTGTACATCTAACTTAGATGCGATTCAGAGGGCCAAATATAGAAGCCTGTGTTCCTAACCCAGGTAGTGGAGGGACATTTAGCAGTTGTGGGGATGGGGTTTCCTTAAAGCAGCTTGGTCGCTGAGTAGGTAGGTGGTGCAGATCACCTCACTCTCTTTGACCATACCAGACTCATTTAGTCACATTCTGTAACACAGCTCAGTCTAAATTTCAGGCTCTCAGCTCAGAAGTTTAGGTCTGACATTGTGACTGAGATCCATTTCTGTTTACACTGTTACTTAATCCAGTTCTGGAGCTGTGATATCTCCCTCAAAACCAACAGGTATTCAATAATCCTTCATACCTAGAAGGGACAGAATCCCTTTAAAATACGAACAAAATTTCCCTTCCTCCACTAGGTGATGTTCATAACAATTACCTTCACAGAGAGACCACTCCATCACAAGTGTCTTACCTTGGGCTTTGTTAGGAATACAAAGGCAAAAATGTAACTGCATTTAGAATAAAAACAGAGGAAACTGAACAGAAACAGAAAAAGGGATCCAGGATTGAGGTGAATAGAAGGACCAAACTGAAGTGAGCAGAAATTCCTCTTGTTGCTTCAGTTCAGTTCTGACACTTCAAATCCTTGAGGGATTCTGTTTTTAATTCACAGAGGGAGGAGAGCTCAGCTATCCACTGCAGCTGTTTTAAACATTGAAAAACACTACCAAAAAACCCTTTTTAATTTTTATTCCATTTAGCTAAAGAAGCCTTTATATAATACAGGCATCATGCTCACAAGTGTCCTCTGCCATCAAATATAAAGGGAAGGATTTCAAAGAGCAGTTTTTGCAGGGTTCTGCTGCTGCTTTGCTGATTCTCAATGTTATGTTCTCTATGCACTCGAAGTCTGTATTTTCCTCACTGACCTTCCCTAGTTAGGTGTTTCAAAGTTATCTGCCTTCTTCACTCTCCTTTCTTTCAATGGGGACTCACCTTCTCCTTTGGGGTCTGGGGTAAACTGTCTGCTATGTTAGAAATGCTGCCCCTCCCCACTTCTGTACTCTGAGCACAAGCAGCTGAGTTTGGTTTCTGACCAGATGCTGATGGCAAAGTGTGTTTGTGTCTTCGTGTGCCCTCCTGCAGATGACTGCCTATGGGGCGTTCCTCCACAAGGGCTCCTTCTGCAGAAACTATTTCAACATCTTGGACCTGCTGGTGGTCAGCGTTTCTCTCATCTCCTTTGGCATCCAGTGAGTGAGCTGTTCTCATCTGCTGCTGTCCTTTGGGTTCTGTGCCCGGGTAGGGAGGCGATACCTCAGGCTCATTGCCTTAGCTGGGTACGATTTTTCTCGTGAGCCTGAAGGTATCTTTCTGAGATGATCCAAGGTCATTAAAATACATCCTTGAGAGGGGAGGTAATAATGAGGAAATGCTACACTGTGATCTGGAAGGGGAGACCTTCCAGAAAGGGCAGACGAGGACAAGAAGCTTGGTGCCTTGAGAATTGTGAACACTTTGCTTTATTTCAAGTGTTTTGATTCACTGCATCAATTCAGGACAGCTAAGTGACTTAGTGTTCCCTCCTAGAGCTCTCACAACCTCTTTGGAAATTGTGATGCTAATCATAGAATCATAGAATGGTAAGGTTGGAAGGGACCTCAAAGATCATCCAGTTCCAACCCCCTGCCATAGACAGGGACACCTCCCACTAGTACAGGTCACTCAAGGCCTCGTCCAACCTGGCCTTGAACACCTCCAGGGAGGGAGCAGCCATAACCTCCCTGGGCAATGTGTTCCAGTGCCTCACCACCCTCACCGTAAAGAACTTCCTCTTAATGTTTTTCTACATCTTGAGGTGTTGTGGGTCTTAGTCAACAGAAGGCCATTGAGCACTTCAAGAGTCGTGTGGGACTCTGTAGAGTACTATTGCCAGTGACAGCTGATCCTGCTTCTGTTGTGCCACTTTGTGCTGGTTGATCTGATTTGTTTCCTAAGTGGTGTAATATCTGCTAAGAAATAAGCTCTCAGTTGTTACCATTACAGGTTAGCAGCTCACACATGTGTTCCAGAGCTAAGTCAAGCAGAAGGATTTGTTAGGTCCATTGGGCTTTCAGTCAAGCTTTTAAGAATGGCACAGTGCTTGTTTTGACCTGCTGTTTCTTCCTTCCAGACCTAGCTAGCCTCTTCATAGGTTAACAAAAACACTGTCTCCAAAATCAGTAGGAGGACCTGATGTCATAGACAGCGTGGAGAAAGTTCTCAGTCAGGGTTTTAGTCTTGGAAGCTGAAGAGAGCTCTGTTGTAGTAGTTAGTTGGGCTCAGTACTTTAAGTACTGAGTTGTTCTAATAGTAAGTTGTTCTAATCAATTCAAGAGGAGTTTCCACATCCTTAAGTTTATGCACACGCTGAATTGATTTGTGGGATCAGGAGCCAAATACATGGCAGGGCCCAACTTCAGGTAGATGGTACAGCTGTAATGCTGGAGTCACCTGGAGTTTCCACTCTGCTATGAATATTTCAGAGGAGTGCTTCTTTGAGCCTTATCTGAAAATGTCTTGTGACAACTGTATCTTGGCACAGTTTCCATGTCACAGAGATCTACACAGGATTTGGCAGCTTGCCCTGCTTAAAAAAGAATTTACCCTGCCCATGCTCCATTGTCTTCATTAATACAGCAGAGATGGTGAAATCCAGGAGCCTGTATGCTGAGGCTGCCCAGATCAGGAAGCAAGACATAAAGATAACATAAAATAGTAGTTTCCTTACCCCTGAAGTGCTGTAGCAAAGAGGTGACTTTCTGGTATCCTAAGCAGTCTCAGGTGATGTGGGATTTCAAAGAATGATTAGGTGGGATCCATAGGAGCTTGCACCACACACCCTCTAGTGTATCTCTCAGCCTTTCCAACACTTTCTTCCAGGTCCAGTGCCATCAATGTGGTGAAGATCCTGCGTGTTCTGCGAGTCCTTAGACCACTGAGGGCCATCAACAGAGCCAAAGGACTAAAGGTTAGAAGAGTCCTGACTTTGTAACTATACATTATAACTAAAAATTAGAAAAGTCCCAACTTTAAAACTACAGATTTCAATTATTTCAGGCTATGAGGACTGTTGCAATGTTTGAAGTAGTATTTCTGCAGAAGCACAGCATGGTTGAAGTTGAAAGAGATATCTGGATGTTGTCTTGTCCAATGGCAATGCTCAGGCAGGGCCACCAGGAGCGGGTTGCCCATGATTGTGCACATGTGGCTTTTGAATATCCCCCAGGAAGGAGACAGCACAACCTGTCTAGGAAATGTATTCCAATACCCAGTCACACTCACAGCAAAAACAGAGTGTTTCCCCATGCTCAGTTTGTGCCTGGTGCTTCTTGTCCTGTCAGGGGGCATCACTGAAAAGAGCCTGGCTCTGCCTGCTCTGCACACTCCCTTTAGGTTATTTACATGTATTGATAAAATTCCCTTGAGCCTTCTCTTCTCTAAGCTGAAGCTCTTTCATCCTTAACTGATGACATGGTTGCTCCAGTGCCTTAATCATCTTTGCGGCCCTTCGTCCAATACATTCATGGCTCTCTTGTACTGTAGAGTCCAAAACTGGACACAATACATGAGATGTGACCTCACAAGTGCTGAATAGAGAGGAAGGATCACCTTATTTGACCCTCTGAAAGCACTTTGCCTAAAGCAGCCCAGGATACCATTTGTCATTTTTGCAGTGAGGGTTCCTGCTCACTTTGGCATGCACCAGGACCCCCAGCTCCTTTACTGCCAAGCTGCTTTCTGGTTGGGTGGCCAGCATCAGCACTGAGGTTAAATGATGCAGTTTGCAAGGGTTACAGAGTGGCTTACAAGCCTGTTTAACAGGATTGCTGTGTTAGATAAACTCCTTTCTGTGTGCTGGTGAGTGCCCAGCTGTGTCAGTTGGTGATGCTGGAAGTTTCAGAGAGATGAGCTCTGCTATTTTCCTGTGCCTTTTTGCCTGTTTCTAAGAGTACAGTCAGGAATGTAACAAGTTCATCTTTTCTCCCATTTATTGAGAATTACCTCGTGGGCAACAGTGAAATAAAATCCTTCTCCCTTAGCCATAGCAGATCAGAAAAATGCTGCAAGTTACTTTTGTTCCTATCTTTTGTTTGCAGCATGTGGTCCAGTGTGTGTTTGTGGCCATCCGAACCATCGGGAACATTGTGATTGTCACCACTTTGCTGCAGTTCATGTTCGCCTGCATTGGGGTGCAGCTGTTCAAGGTAAAACCATTGGGCCCATCCCTTCATCTGCTACACTGAGCTGTCTTACAGGGTGGAGATGAAAAGAAGCCTGAGAGCCTGGGGGGATGGAGTCTTCTGTGGGAAAGACACTGCTTATGGGGAATGGTCAGCATTACCTGGGCTCCTGCTACCAGCAGTTCCCCAAAACTGAACTAGGCATATCAGAACTCCTGCCCTTCATCAGTAATATCAGTAAGCTGCTTCTTCCCTTAACAGCTTGTGGAATGACTTTAGTGGCAGAGAGGTGAAGGGTGCTGTTCTAAAGCACTGGTACCTGCAGGCTGTCTACCCTCCGTCTTGTCAAGGAAGAGCCATTCCAGATAATCACAGGAGGTTATTCATTCACTTCTCTGTGTCTGCTTTTATTTCTTTGCCCATCACCACCTTCTGATAACTAGCATTCTGCAGCACTCACTGGCCATGCACCTCGGGACATAGACACGAAAGGACTTGTGCAAGGCTGTGCTCTGAACCACCCAGACACAGGCAACTCTCTTTGGTTGCATCTACCTGCAGCAGAGCATGTAGATGTACTCATAGTTGGTTGAAAGTAGTATACATACACAGAATCCTTGTTACATGATCTACCTTAAGTCTTGCAGTGTCAGGAAAGGAAACTTCATTCCTCTTCCTTCTCTTTCAAGGGCAAGTTGTACAGCTGCACTGATAGCTCCAAGCAGACAGAAGCGGAATGCAGGTGGGTCTGACCTTTCCCACTTAGCTCCCTTCACTGGCCACTCTCCCTTGGTGTGCTGGAAGCGTAGCTCTACTGTGTTCTCTCTCTGCTCTTCACCCACAGAGGGTACTACATTACCTACAAAGATGGGGAAGTGAACCAGCCAATGATACAGCCCCGCAGCTGGGAGAACAGCAAGTTTGACTTTGACAACGTCCTGACTGCCATGATGGCCCTCTTCACTGTCTCAACCTTTGAGGGCTGGCCAGAGTGAGTCCTTTGTGGACCGGTGCAGCACTAGCAATGTCCTCATTCATTTCAAAGAGAAAACTCCAATGCAAAGCATTTTGCCCATTCTAAGTATTTAAATAAGCCTAAACCCTTCAATGTAGCAATAGGAGCAGAAATCACTGTAGCATTATGCACTTTGTAAGTTCCTCAGGACCTGCAGGTATTGCTGTCCCTGTATATGAAGACAGTGCACAGCACTGTGTCTAGCTCTTGAGAAGTGATTGCCAGCAGTAGGAGTGCTAGCAACGCTTGGGGATGTAAATGGATGTGAAATGCCTGGTGCGCACTTAGCAGCATTGCTGGGGGTTGCAAGTTTCCAGATGGAGCCAGCAGGGCAATATGAAACACAGCAGTGCTGTCTCCGGAGCGTGGGCATACTTGGAATGTCTTACCAGGCTGTGCTGCTTGTGCCACAGGGGCTGAGGACTCCCGCAGCTCCAGTCTGACAGTGAAATGTGTGTGCAGGGTATCAAGGGACTGACCCTAACCCATTCCCCTGGGTGATGCCAACAGTAGCCAACAACAGTTAACAAGTGTTAGAAGTGCTGAGATTCCCTTTTCTCACCAGACTCAGTTCCCAGTAACACTGACCCTCCAGGATTCTCCTAACCAAGGGACATGTGTTTCAGACAAATTGTACTTGCTCAGCTATGAAAACTTTTCACCCCTGAACTATGTAAAATCAGTAAGAGCCATGTCTTCTCTTTTGCAAGCTTATGCTCAGATAAATGCAACTCTGCACATCTGATTTGCATACCAGCAGAAGAAAATCAGAAAATTAATCTTTATAACATCACCTATAAGGCCTCAGGGCAGTTGCAGATTTTCTCTGTATTGGGCTCCTGTTTGCTTTCAGGTTGCTGTATAGGTCCATTGATTCCCACATGGAGGATGTAGGACCCATCTATAATCACAGGGTTGAGATCTCCATCTTCTTTATTATCTACATCATCATCATTGCTTTCTTCATGATGAACATCTTCGTTGGTTTCGTCATCGTCACATTTCAGGAACAAGGAGAGCAAGAGTACAAGAACTGTGAGCTGGACAAAAACCAGGTAATTTACTACACCTTCTTGCCACTACAGCCGAAAAAAAAACCTACATACAGACAGGGACATGGAAAGATTGCCAGCAAAATAAAACAGCAAACTGGCTTCCCTGCCATCTTTCAGGAGCCAGGTTAAAACAAAAAAAAACAATAAATCTTTCTGTAAGGTTTGCTTAAAGGGTAACATTTGCTTAAACCTGTGTGCTGCACTGTTTGGTTCACTGAGATTAGATGGGCAAGGCAGCATTGTCTGGCACATGGCACTCTTCAACAGGTAGGGCCTGCCTATTCAGATTGCAACCCAACAGCAATTCTTCCTTCCAAGCATTGTCACTTCAGTGCAAAACTCAAAACCTGTTTTTGTTGTATTTGGAGGTAGCTGACTGAGACTGCAGCATTTGGGGTTTGATTTTTAAATCTCCACTGCCTCTTCCACAGCGCCAGTGTGTCGAATATGCCCTGAAAGCCCGGCCCCTGCGGAGATACATCCCTAAGAACCAGTACCAGTACAAAGTCTGGTATGTGGTCAACTCCACCTATTTTGAATACCTGATGTTCGTCCTGATCCTGCTCAACACCATCTGCCTGGCCATGCAAGTAAGTAAGCAAGCAGAACACCTCAGGGGTGATGAATCATAGGGTTGTTCAGTTGGAAAAGACCTCTAAATCAAGTCCAACTGTCCACCTAACACTACTGTGGCTGTTAAACCACGTCCTGATGCGCCGTGTCTCTGCCTTCTTTTAACATCTCTAGGAACAGTGACTCCACCACCTCCCTGGGCAGTCTATTCCACCCTTTCAGTGAAAAAATTTTTCCTAATATCCAATCTAAATCTCCCCTGGCTCAATTTGAGGCCATTTTCTCTTGTTCTGTCACTTGACCAACCTCACTACACCCTCCTTTCAGGTAATTGTAGAGAGCAATAAGGTCTACCCTCAGTATCTTCTTTTACAGACTAAACAACCCCAGTTACTTCAGCTGCTCCTCACAAGACCTGTTCTCCAGGCCCTTTACCAACTTGGCTGACATTCTCGAATGTGCTCCAGCACCTCAATGTCCTTCTTGTAATGAGAGGCCTAAAACTGAACACAGCATTTGAGGTGTGGCCTCACCAGAGCCATGATCGCTTCCCTGCTCCTGCTGACCACACTATTGCTGATACAGGTTAGAATGCTCTTGGCCTTCTCAGCCACCTGGGCACACTGCTGGTTCATCCAGCTGTCAGCCAGCACCCACAGGTCCTTTTCTGCTGGGCAGCTTTCCAACCACTGTGCCTCAAGCTTGCAGCGTTGCATAGGGTTGTTATGACCTGGCATTTGGCCTTGTTAAAGCTCATTTGATTGACCTCAGCCCATCAATCCAGCCTGTCCAGGTCCCTCTGCAGAGCCTTCCTGTCTTCGAGCAGATCAACACTTCCACTCAATTTGGTGTCATCTGCAAACTTGCTAAGGGTGCACTCAGTCGCCTCAGCCAGATCCCTGAGAAAGATATTAAAGAGTACTGGCCCCAGCACTGAAGCCCTGGGGAGCACCACTGCTGCCCAGCCACCAACTGCATTTGATGCCATTCACCACCAGCCTTTGGGCCCCAGCATGCAGCCAGTTTATAAGGCAGTGAAGCACCCACACAGCCAAGCCACATGCAGACAATTTCTCCTTGACAGTGCTGTAGGAAACCGGCACAGGCTTTACTAAAGTCTGAATAAACAACATCCACAGCCTTTCCCTCACCCTTGTCATGGAAGGAGATCAGGTTTATCAAGCAGGACCTGCCCTTCATGAACCCCTACTGATCACCTGGTTGCCCTGCACATGCTGCATATTGCCGCTCAGGATGATCTGCCGCAAGCCCTTCCCCGGCACCGAGGTCAGACTGACAGGTCTGCAGTTCCCTGGGTGCTACTCCCTGCCCATCTTGTGGATGGGTGCCACATTTGCCAGTCTCCATTCAGCTGGGACCTGCCCACTTAGTCATAGCTGATGGTAAATGATGGAAAGTGGTCTGGTGAGCACTTGTGCCAGCTCCCTCAGTGCTGTACCATCCAGGTGTATACCATCCAGGCCCATAGACTTGTGTGTGTCTAAGTAGGGCAGCAGATCACTACCCAATTGCTCTTGGATGATGGGGACTCTATTTTGGTCCCCATCCCTATCTTCTAGCTCAGGGATCTGGGTATCTAGAAAACAACCACCAAAGAAGGTACTGAGCACCTCAGCCTTTTCCTCATCCCTTACCACTTTGTTCCCTCCTGCATCCAACAAAGGACAAAGATTCTCCTTAGTCTCCTTTTGTTGCTAATGTATTTGTAGATAGAGCTCCTGTTCTTTTTAAGACCTGAAGCCAGAGACTTGTTAAACTTCAGTGGAGAAAACACAGAAATGACCAAGGCTGAGAACTACTTTTGCCTTCACACCATGTATTGAGGGAGAGGGACAGGACCATGATAAAAACCTTTTACTGTGTTTAGTCCTGGTGACGTTTAGTAAAAATGAGGAATCTGCCTCTCTTCCTCTTCCTGTTAATACCTGACACTTCCAACAATCCTGGTTTAACTCCTTGAAAACAAACAAATGAAAAAAAAGCCCCAAACCAGCAGTTAAACCCCAGGCCAATTCAGTGGCCACTGTAATAGCAAGTGACTCATTTTCTATGGAATGCATCAATAAGCCTGGAACTGCCACTCACCTGAGATGTGTATTTTCAAGGTTTGGAGATTTTCTGTGTTAGAGAGGGGGAATGTTTTGACAAGACAGTCAAGGAAAGCAGGAATAGAGGATAGGAAGGCCTTAGTATCTCAGTTATCCTGTGCTAAGAACTGTAGAAACTGTCAGGAAGAACCTTTGGAAGCTATGTTGTCTTTCTCATCACCTAAAGGCAGGATCACTCCCCCTGAAGCATTTAATGATAGGTGTTTGCCTAACTTGCTCCCCTACTGATTTCCTTGCTACCTGTGCATTTATTTTCTTTACTGTGCAGAGATTTTGCAAACATCTAATGTGAATCCACCAAAGAAACATTTACAGCTGCATCTATGAAAAGAACAAAAATAGAGGTGGTAGATTGCTATGTGCAGGTGGAAAAGCATTACAGAGGAAGAGGTCAAAACCTTTACTAAGTCACCAATGTTAAAAAGAAGTCCTACATTCTTTCAGACAGGAAATGGACCTTCACAGACACAAAATGTTCTGTACATTTCCCTAGGGCTGTGCTTTCCTGGCTTGTTCCTTCCAGTCTGACTATGCCCAAGGTCTCCCTCATCTCCCTTTCTTTTTCAGTCAGTCCCAGACTCCATTACTAAGCTTATCCCTGCACTCCTTTTTCTTGGCCACTTGAGTCCCATCCTCTTCTCCACTCTGCCTGCTTAAGAGCTGCTCTGCCTGTCACTCTTCTTCCTAAACCCATTCTTCTTCCTCAGCCTTCTCTACTTCACCCCTTTCTGCAAGTCCAACTCCCTACACACTCCTACACCAACTTCCCTTTTGCCTTCAGCATCCCACCACTGCATTTTGCACTGCAGCAGTCTCAGTCTAGCCCACTCCCAGCCTCCCTCAAAACTAGCCTCAGTTTCCTATCACTCACTAACAGCCTACATCTATAGTCATGGTCAGTTTTCAGGAAAGCTCTTTTCTCTGTCTCCATTCCAGTCTCAGCAGATTTATTGACCTTCCTAGTTTTGATTCATCTGGTTCAGCTCTTCCTGTCCCCATTGAAAAGGCTTCCTCTGCTGTCTTGCTTAAAGTACCAATGAAGGAGTGAAGCAACATGAGCACAAGTGCTCTACTCTCAGCTGTCATGAAGCACAAGAGAGGCTCTAGTATGCTCACTGGGATGCTTTGAAGCATGCTCAGATGATGTACCCACCCAGGGCAGGTAGAGCTAGAAGCTGTGAGACATGTGTGAGCCCACAGGCAGGACAGCATCTCTGAAGATGATGGGAAGTCTGTGTGTACACCATTGTTTTGCAGAGCCTTATGCTGTGGCCAGATGTAGGTAAAACATCCTAATGGACAAAATCCACATTCCAGTAGAATTCCAAGGTTTTAAGCAGAGTCCTGCAGTTACTAGACAGTCTTTCAAGGAAAATGTTACAAGACATTTTGAAAATGCCTCAACAATATTTTTTCCTGACCTGGCTTTTAGCTGCAGCTGAGTTATTTTAGTTAAAACTTATTTAAATAAGTCACCCTGAGCCAGTGAAAAAATCATCCCAGCTGGTTTTAAGTTTATCAGACTTAAGAAACTATGGGATCATAGAATCTTGGAATTGTCAGGGTTGGAAGAGACCTCAAGGATCATCCAGTTCCAACTCCCCTGCCATGGGCAGGGACACCTCACACTAGATCAGGTTGCACAGAGCCACATCCAGACAGGCCTTAAAAGCTTCCAGGGATGAGGCTTCCACCACCTCCCTAGGCAGCCTGTGCCGGTCTCTCACCACCCTCATGATGAAGAGCTTCTTGCTAACATCCAATCTCAATCTGCCCTCCTCTAGCTTGTATCCATTCCCCCCAGTCCTGTCACCTGACACCCTAAAAAGTCTCTCCCCAGCTTTCTTGTAGGCCCCTTCAGATACTGGAAGGCCATAATAAGCCTTCTCCTCTTTAGACTGAACAGCTCCAACTCTCTCAGCCTGTGCTCATAGGAAAGGTGCTCCAGCCCTCTGATCATTAACATGAACTGATCTTGCAGCATGACCTGGAAGATGACCTTAGAATAAGGCAATGCAATCAGTCTTAAGTATAATGATCTGGAAATAAGGATATGGAGAGTGAGGTGGCAACATTTGCAGAAGACATTACTTGAATTAATCAATAGAAGACAGACAGTAACTTCGTAAGGTCTTAATAAAGTTAAGTGAACAGGCAGCATGATTGCAAATCTAATTCTGAGCTGACAAATGCAAGATAATGCATATTGGAGAGAGATGATTTGAGCCACTCGTGTGCTTTGCAGAATCCTGAGTGCAATGGCATTACTTGGGGAATGGCTTGGTGTCATTCTGAGCAGCTCCCTGAAAGCCCTCTCCACTGTGCAGTAGTGATCAGACAGAAAAGTAACCCCTGTGGTAGGGAAGTGTTAGATAACAAACACAATTCGAGACTGCCTCATACTGTGATGTAATTTCACAAGGAGCCCTCAGCTGGAATTAGAAATGCAGTGTAGGCAGCCCCCACTCAAAAAGATGTTGTAAAAAATAGAGGAAATCTAGAACCAGGTGGCAAAAATGGCTAAAGGTATGGAAATGGTTATGCTTAAAGGGAGATGGAACATGGGGCTGGAACACCTCTGCTATGAGGAGAGGCTGAGAGTTGTTCAGCCTGGAGAAAACTCCAGGGGGACCTCACAACTGCCTTCCAATACCTGAAGGGATCCTACAGGAAGGCTGGAAAGAGACTTTTTACAAGAATGTCCACCAATAGGACAGGGGGAAATGGATTTAAATTGAAGGAGAATAGGTTTAGATTTGGTCTTAGGAAGAAATTCTTCACTAGGAGGGTGGCAAGACCCTGGAATGGATTGTCCAGAGAGGTTGTGGATGCCCCCTGCCTGGAGATGGCCAAGGCCAGGGTCGATGAGGCCTGGAGTAACCTGGGCTAGTTGAGAAGTGTCCCTGCCTATGGCAGGGAGGTTGGAGGAGATGATCTCTAAGGTCTCTTCCAGCCTAAGCCCTTCAATGATATGATTCTATGAATTCTAAATTTTAAAAAATGAAGTGTGCTGGGGGAGTCCGTAGAGAACCTCAACATAAAGGGAGATGAGGAAGACTCTGGATTTCTAACTAGCTGCTGTGTCCATTCCTCATGCTGCTGCTGGGATGCTATTTTTCAGCACTACGGTCAGAGCTGCATGTTCAAGGAAGCCATGAACATCCTCAACATGCTCTTCACTGGCCTCTTCACTGTTGAAATGGTCCTGAAATTAATCGCCTTCAAACCCAAGGTAGGTGCCAGAGATGTAGAGTTTCCTGGCCTCTGTGTGTGTGTGTGTATGTGTGTGTGTATGCATGTGTGTGGGGCAGCTGTGAGGAGAAGGAGGAGGTGAAACTTTCTGATCTATTACCCCACCAATAAATGAGCTGGGCAGTTGCTCTCTGGATTGGAGTCTCGTATATTTGATAACTTTTTCACTGGAGAATAAACAAACAACAACCAAAAAACCCCCAAACCAACCACACAGAAACCCTACCTACTAATAGAGAAGGTTCCTAGTTCTCTGTTTTCATTAAGCAGTGATGCTATGTTAAGACTGGAACATTTTCCATCTGAATGTTTTTCTAATGCTTTCTCTATGTCTTTTCTTAAATAAATTATAAATAGCATTCCATGATTAGTCTTCTGGCCTGAGTGAAGTTAATCAAGCATGACTCATTTTGAGTTATGATCTTCAGAAAACATTTGGTTTTGTTTTGTTGTTGTTTTTTTTTCTTCTGGGAAGTTTACAACTCAATGATAGTTTGAATTGATTGAGGTTTGAATTTAAGACTTCATTGCTAACATTCAGCATCCCAGCTGGTCCTAGCTGAAAGTATTGTCCTGTCCATTGGGCTTTGCCATTCTGCTGACATAGCTGCAGTATGGGCTGTGATTATAACCTACAGGGATGTTAGGAGTTGGAAGGGACCTCTGGAGATCTCCCAGTCCAACCCCACTGCCAGAGCAGAACCAGAGAATCTAGCACAGGTGGCACAGGAACACATCCAGACAGGACTGGAAAGGCTTCAGAGAAGGAGACTCCACAACCTCTCTGGGCAGCCTGTGCCAGTGCTCTGGGACTCCTCCAGTCAAGAAGTTCTTCCTTATGTTGAGCTGGAACTTCCTGTGCTGCAGTTTCCATCCCTCGCCCCTCAGCCTATGCCAGGGCACAAGTGAGCAGAGGCTGTCCCTGTCCCTTCCTTCCTGCCCCCCAGCCCTCAGCTATTTATAGACATAGGGCTTAGATCCCCTTTCAGCCTTCTCTTCTCCAGACTAAGCAGCCCTAGGGCTCTCAGCCTCTCCTCAGGCAGTGCTGCAGTCCCTTCAGCATCCTTGTAGCCCTGTGTTGGACTCTCTCCAGTAGATCTCTGTCCCTCCTGGAGGGGCGAGAACTGGATGCAATATTCCAGTAGGGCCTTACCAAGGCAGACAGGCTCTTCCTACTAAGTTGGCACAGCTCCTGCAGGACAAGGACAAAGATTCTGGCCTCACTTAATTTGACATTACATAGGTCTTTCTTCTTTGTGGTTTAAATTCAGTGCTGTGTCATAGGGAAAGGCATCCAGATCCCTGCCTACAGGGACCTCATGTCCTTCTGTGTGTTCAGTGATACCTTGACAATGAGATTGTATCTTGAAGGGTGCCTTGATTCATTGGAGTTGTCAAGTACTGCCTGAAGCATCATTTATGACATTGGTATAGGTGAGAACTGTCGTGTCTGACAGTCATGCTTGTCCTTCACATTAACCATTCAGGGAATTTCTGAAGTTAAGAGTTCCTCCCAGTTCTTACCTTTGATGTTCCTAGAGGTGTTCAAGGCCAGGTTGGACGAGGCCTTGAGTGACCTGTACCTAGTGGGAAATCTCCCTGCCTATGGCAGAGGGTTGGGACTAGATGATCCAACCTTACCATTCTATGATTCTATGTTCCTCAGCTCAGAAATTTTGCTCTCCAGTGCTACTGAATTCTGTCTTATTTTTTCTTGTTTATTTCTTTCAATTTATTTCTTTTTTTTGTGGACTCAGTATCATTATCCTATCTCAGATGTAGTCCTCTTGGAAGTAAGGAGCATCTTCTACAGTCCTGGTGAAGAGTTGATTTTCTCTTTTATTTTTTTTCCCCTTTTCCCCACCTTCCCCTTTTGAGGTTTCACCATGTCTGCTAGCGAGCAAATCTTCTGTCACTTTGTAAAGACACCACCTGCACACTGGATACCCAGAAATGTATCTCACAGTGTTCTTCTGATGTTACTTTACAGTTACCACTTAACTTTGAGCACTTTAGGTTCTCAGCAGAATTTGGTTTGAGTATTTAGGTTGAACCAGTTCAAATATCAAGCTCTGCATGTACACAGGATAGGCTTTATCTGACGTGGTTGCCTCCAACAGTAAGGGATTGACATTGGTGATACTGAAAGTGTTTTCTGCTTTCTGGGTCTGACTTCCCTGTGTTCAATCTCCTTTTCAAATTTTACTGCAGAACAGAATACTAAACAACATCAACTAAGAGTAAACATGGATCCTCTGGGGAGCAAAACACTGGGACAGACTGCCCAGGGAGATTGTGGGCTCACCATGACTGGGAGCTTTAAGATTAAGTTAGAGGAGCCTTTCATTAGAAACAGCTTAGGAATGTATGATCTGCCTTGAGACAGAGGAATGGACTAAAGCATCCCATGAGGTCACTCTCAGCCCAAGTTTTCCTGATTCTGTAGTTTACAAACTCAATACCCAGCCAGTGCACTATAGTAAAAGTGAGAATATGAAAGTTTTCCTTGTGATCAGAATAGTAGAGTCATGATGGAGTCTTCTCAAATAAGAAACAGGAAACAATCTCAGGTTGGGTCTTGCCCATCCTGAAAGAGTAGCTAGCAAAGAGAAGAAATCTGTCTCAAATCCTAGCCTGGCCTGTATGCCAAGAGCAGTACTAACTCCTAGCTGCTCTTTTAGTGATATACCTTCAGGAAAACAAAGATTGCTTTTTCAAATGGAGCCACAGAATTTACAGGGAAGAAAACCAGGAATGAACTTGTGAAAGCAAGTAATAGAGCAAAAAGAGTGAACTCCAACACTATATTCAGATGGGATTATGTTGAAATGTTATGTTCAGTGACTCAGGTTTGGAAACATCAACGTTCCTTGTGTCTGTTCAGTACAAGGATTTGGCCTGCAACCTTCGTTCCTTGCACCATATTAACTCAACCTTCTCTCTAAAGAAGGAAAGCTCCCCTACTTGGACTGATGTGGGCCAACACTGGGGGGGTCACAATCTACTTCTCTGTAGGTTGCATATTGGGATCAAAACTGAATTTGCCTCCAATAGGTTCTAATGTGGTTCTCCCAGCACGGAGAAAGGTGTTAGTTCAGCTTTCTACTTAGCCAGACCTTGTGTCCTCCCACTCAAGGTATAAAAAACAACCTACCTCTGCAGATGGAGGTGGTTCCCAGTAAAAACATTTGCAAGAATTTGATTGTCACCTGGGTGAGCATCACTACAGCATAGCCATCGTCCTCTCCCCTCTAACCAAGTTCCCCAGATAAAGAAATTAGATGCTGAGTGATATTAGTGTTTCCCAGATGTGAAATGGCAAGATTAAATGCTCTGGAGATCTCTACTGAAGGCAGATTCATCTGCCATTTCCTGAGCAATGCAACACAAGCGGGTTTGTGCCCAAACATCACTGCTTTCTATCTGAAGAGTAAGATTTATGAGTGACAAGAAAGCAGGAAACTTGGTTAGCTGAAGATGTTGTGTCCTCGCCTTAGCGACAAGCCCCAGGAGAATCTGACAAAACAGAGCTGAACACAAAACTGAAGCTGGCAAAATTTCCTCTGTTTTCTCCAAGTTGGTGGTGCTCAATCCAACAATGGATGCTGCAGCTAACCTCCAACTACAGCAAGCAACTTGTAGCGGTGAAGCAGTCACCACAGAACTCTCCCTTCCACAGCTGTTTCCTTGAGGGCAAGATGCCTTCAAGTGTTCTTCAGCAGCCACAGAGGATCCTGTTGTTCTCCAGCTGTGGAAGGTGGAATAAGCTGCTGTTTATTTATACCTTTACCAGAGAGAACTGCTAAGGGAACTGTGACAAACCTCTGAAGTGATCAGAGCTGCTATCATCTTAGCTTCTTACAGTAGTCATCGCAGGGATGTGCCCATGTGGAGAAGCTTTGGGGGAAGTCTAATCTGCAAAGTTCCTGCTGCAGACAATGATGTGGGGATCACTGTGACATGCAATAACATAATGCACTACAGTCATACCTGTGTTTTACATGCATAGCAACAAAGAAAGTGGCAGGCTCTGACTGAAGAGATATTCTTACTGTATCCAGGTTTTGCTTCTTTGCTCCCAATCTGGGAGGCAACATGTCCTTCTTAGTTGCTACTCTTGATAGTAAAGGTGAAAGAAGCAAACACAGACAGTTGTACAGACATTAAGCAGGATCAATATGTGCCTAACTGCAAAGAGTCAGCATGGATAATCCAGCCCTGCAACAAGTTCTCATGGTGAGAGCAATCTGCTCTTTGAAAGACCAGCAGCAGGAACAAGAAGCCAAGTCTGAGTCAAGGCTCATCTCTTAACACTTACAGAAAGTACCTGAAGAGGGTAGAAAGGCACGGGCTGCTTGTGCTGAGACTGGTTACTCTTGTCAGCAAATCCCCTTGGTACCTGCCCTTTTTATTGACCAGCTTCTGTGGACATGGTTTTGGTTTGTTTAGTCTCCAGGGAGCTGTAGAGAGGAGTGGTGCATTAGCTGGAGCGGCTGCCGCATGCCAGGCAGGGTCAAGGCCTCCGAGAGCTCCTGTGTCTCTGTGCAGCACATTTACTGCAGGAAAGGATCAGTTCTCCCAGGATTTCTGCAGGATAAGACAGCTCATCTATGTCTGGTATTGTCTTGACGTGCTACCAGTGAGCAAGAGAGATTTGGAATGATTGGGGCTGCTGGTAAAGAAAGCATCCACTGCCTGCCCTGCTGCTCCTTACAGAGCAGTAGTGTGCTGCAATGAACCTAAGGCTTTGTCTTGGCTGATGCTCACAAACTGATTCAAGACTATAACTAAACTGATTCAAGATTATTACTAGACTGATTCAGGACTAGTGACTTCAGAAGCAGGCAGTCTAAAAGTAATGGTGCTGAGCCAAGGCCTTTTGCTGCTTTGTTTGTCTAACTGCATGAACTCTCCAACTAGTCTGGTGAGCTCTTTGCCAGTTCCTGCATGCACCAAGCTGCTACTGCTTCACACTTTCTCCAGAGAAAATGACTATAGGGACTGAGAGGTGTTATGCTGTCTGCTGTGCTCACAGCTACCATTGTCCTTCCTTCCTGAAGAGGAAATCCTCACCAGCACCAGTTCCTGAAGGACCAACTGCTCCATGAAACCTGCCTGAGGTTTATCTTTTTGACTCAAAGATAGCAACTTAAAATTCCTATTCATATGAAGCAATTTACTTGCTAATGTGGGGATGGATATTCCTCCTGGAATTTCAGATCTGTCCAGCTCCTTGGCAGTTTGACTGGTGAACCACATTTACTTTCAGAAGCCACTTAATCCATTCCCTTATTAGCTAGGGCAGGGGTAGTAATTGGAGAGAGATGAATTTTATACAACTCTTCAGTCACCTCAAACTAGGGAATGCACATTAGTGGAACTACTCCCAAGAGTAAAGTCAATCACATATTCAAAGGTTTTGTCAAATACACACCTGTGTGTGAAAAGGGGATTTCCTCTGTGGAATTATGACTATCAGAGAAGCTACAGATCACATCTATTCCATTTGCCAGATGCTGTCAGCACCCTTCTTCCTTGGGTGCTTATGGATGTTACTTGTAAAGCAGCCTGAGACAATGCCATCTGTCCTGCCTCAGACAGTCACTCTGCCCCCTCATTTATCACTGCTACTTTACTCTGAATTCTTGCCATTCTTTAATGTCATTTTCCTGCAGCAGGGTTCAGTCTTCTGTGCACTGTTTCAAACAAGTTTCTCATTCAATGCAAGGCCTGTAATCCCATGTGATGACAGGAAGAGCTGTGACCCTTCTGAGTAGCAGAAGGCATGAGTCTCACCCCTGGTTGTTTCTTAGTCTCCATTTACTGATGGATTTATGTGTCCTCAGTGTGTGTTTCTCCTTTGATAAATTTGTCCTTCTTTATTCCTGTTGAAGCTCCTCTCAGTCAGCATTTATCATGCAGTTGATGCATTGATACCTCCCCTCAAACCTGCAGAGTGACTCATCTGTTTTTGTTCCCTTTTTTACTGCTCCAGTTCTCATACATTTATGCCTATAAACAGATCTTTGAGCAGTCTCTCCTAAACTCACACTAGCTGCTTGCTACTGCTTGCATTCTTCTTTCTCAGCATAACCATAATCTGTCATTCCTTGGTCAGGACAGAGGCATTTTTGTGACCAGCTGGAACGTGTACCCAATCTGCCCCCTTGCACCATAGAAACAAGGTTGGTTCATTTTGGAAATTTAATGCTTTTTGTAGTTCTTCATTCTAGTGCCTTTAGAAATGCCTGTACAGCTTAGGATGCTGCCCTCACATCATTCATCACAGTGTTTTATTTCTCCAGCTTGTACAAAGAAAGCAAAATAAAACCATTCTGCACTGATACAAAAGCATCAGGAAAACTGATTACAGTTGAGCCATCTTTTGCTCAGCACAGGAGAGCACTTCAGATCCATCCAGACAGATGTATTTAGGTATAAATCACACGGGCTGGGATGAAGTATAGTAGTGTAAATTAGTAGTTTAGGTTGAGTAAATGTATACATGAGTGTATAGTGCAGGCAGCTTGCCCCTTCTCATAGGATCACAGGGCTGGAAGGGGCCTCAAGGATCATCCAGTTCCAACCCCCCTGCTATGGGCAGGGACACCTCACACTAGATCAGGCTGCCCAGAGCCACATCCAGCCTGACCTTAAACATCTCCAGGGATGAGGCTTCCACCACCTCTCTGGGCAACTCATTCTAGGGTCTCACCACCCTCATGGTGAAGAACTTCCTAACATCCAGTCTGTATCTAACCATTTCTAGCTTTGTTCCATTCCCCCCAGTCCTATCACTACCTGACACCCTAAAAAGTCCCTTCCCAGCTTTCTTGTAGCCCCCTTCAGATACTGGAAGGCCACAATAAGGTCTCCTCAGAGCCTTCTCTGCTCCAGACTGAACTGGTTTGGCCTCACAATTTTGGCTGTCATATGGCTCTTACTTTGCAGATTTGGGGCAGATTCTTAACCTAAGTAGTCATCGTATTGTTTCATCTCCTCAGCTTCAGTATTGCTCTGTCTGTTTTGGAGGAGCAACTTCCAGACATAGAGTATTTGCTAACCAAGTCATCTCCCCAGTGTGACAGCAAGGGCAGTCTCCAGCCACCACCTTGCCTTTGACTGGAGCAAGTGTTTTGGAAGGCAAAAGAAGGTGTGAAAAAGCTAATATGTTTCAGGGTCTGTGAGCTGAGAAAAAATATACCTCAGTGAAAAAAAAAGGAACCCTCTGCTTTATGTTGGATGAATAGTGAGCATGGAGAGTACTAGCAATAGTCAGGGAAGAAAGTGTGTGAAGTGAAGGAAGGGAAAGGACTAAACAGGAAGGACCATCTCTTGGGAGGCAAGAGAGAGAAACCAGACCTGGAGGGGAAGAAGAGCCATGCATTGATATCAGAGAGTGAGAAGTGACAAACCAAAGACCCTGAAAGAGGGAAGTATTAATAAAATGGGGAAAAAAATATTAGACAGAAAATAATGCAAGGAAAAGAAAAACAGAAAGAGTACTGCAAGGCAAAGTAAACGTGAAAAGGGATTTTTAGAGAATTAAAAACTGAGTTAAAATCCATAAAATCCATAGCTTTTAAGCTAATGAGCATCTTTTTGTATTTCTACATTTATTGAAGTTCCCTGGCAGTTGTCCCAGGCCTCCATGTTGAGACACATCAGTATGTCTGCCACAGAGCCTCCCTGAGCACTGCCCCATCAGAGTAAACTGCAGCAAAACTTGAAGGCAATGCATTTCCCTACTTGTGTTAGTTAATCTCAACCCCATTGCAAAATGCATCAGCAGAAATGCTTTCCTTTTTCACCACCCTTTTTCTCTCTGAGTGAAGTCTGGAACATCCTGTAGGTTGCCTTGGATCTGTACTGCCAGGAGCCCAGCTGGAATCAATCTTAGTTCTCCAACAAGTCCAGCAGCCATATTGCAGAATCACAGGAATGTTCTGGTTGGAAAAGCCCCTTGGGATCACCAAGTCCAACCCAGAACCCTACTCTACGAGGTGCACCCTAAACCATATCCCCAAGCACCACATCCAAACCACCTTTAAACACACCCAGGGTTGGTGACTCCACCACCTCCCTGGGTGGTATTTCAGTGCCTGACCACTCTTGCTGGGAAAAAATTCTTCCTAATATCCAGTCTAAACCTGCCCAGTCACAGTTTAGGGCCTTTCCCTCTTGTTCTGTCACTGATTACCTGTGAGAAGAGACCAACACCAACCTCTCCACAACCTCCCTTCAGGTAGCTGTAGGCAGTAATGAGGTCTCCCCTCAGCCTCCTCTTTTTAAACTAACCATCCCCAGCTCCTTCAGTCTCTCCTTATAATATTTATTCTCCAAGCCCTTCTCCAGCCTCATTCTCCTCCTCTGCACTGGCTCCAGCATCTCCACATCTCTCTTGTATTGAGGTGCTCAAAACTGAACTCAAAAATCAAGCTGTGGCCTTACCAGAGCAGAGTCCAAGGGCACAATCACCTCCCTGCTCCTGCTGGACACAGCATTTCTAATCCCAGCCAAGATGCCTTTGGCTTCCTTGGCCAGCTGGGCACACTGCTGGCTCATATTCAGTTGCTTGCCCACTACAACCCCCAGGCCCCTTTCTGCCAGGCAGCTTTCCAGCCACACTGCCTCAAGCCTGGAGCATTGCTTGGGGTTGTTGTGACGTAAATGTAGGACCTGGTATTGGGCCTTGTTGAAGCTCATCACATTAACTTTGGAATATTTATATATATAAAAATATGACCAGAAATCCCTGACAGCTCTGTAGAGCACAACCAGGCACTGCAGTGGATATGTGCAATCAGTCTGAGAAACTGCTGAATCAGGCTCAAGGGGTTTGGGAATATGCTAGAAAAGAGAAAAAAAAAATCTGAACTCCTGGTTAATGACTCTTGCCCTTTCTGTCTGTCGTGGTTACCTGTCTGCCAGGACTCTCAGGCATTTTCCACAGCATCCATACCCTGTGGACATTTGACCATATGGTCTTTCGTGGCCACGGATCTGGGAGGAAGAATGAGCCTCTTTTCTAAGCCCTTTCTGCAAAAATAAGCATTTAAAGTAGTGTATGTCAGAGCAGCATGTTTAGATGACTTTGTTGTGAAGAAATACTTGGGATAATTATCTGGATGTGGATGATCAGGTCATCCCAATCCTTTATACCCATCAATGTGTTGGAGCAGGGTCATCAGGTGGGCTTGCTCCTGGATGCCACTTGCCTGGCGGAATTTTTATCTGCCCATATGTACAGCAGAAAGAGAAGGAAGCTGTGAAAGTAACTGAGCCTCTTGCAGTTCAGCCTGTGCCACAGGACTCACAGCAGTTGGCTGCTGAGACTTTCTCTCAGAGCATGGAGGGGCACCAACCAAGGGCCAAAGCATCTGCTTTTGTTATTCAGAACTTAAATGGAAACTAGTCAGGAGTCTGTGTTGACAGCCTACCACAAGGCAGAGACAGGGAAAGAAAAGAGGAACCATGTCCTAGTGTCTTAAACAATATACCTGATGAAATGTAGAGCTTTGAACAACAAATATTCCATTCTTGTAGTACAGAACAAGTTTCTGTAGGGACAGAAAATTTGCATGAGAATGCTCATGAACAAGGTTGATTTTGCAACGATTTCCACAAATGAGGAGTCAGCAGGCAAATAACTGCCTTCTCTGTCCTATGAAAGTACAGGGAACCCTCTGGCTAGATTTCACCAAGCTCCTCATCAGCTCTTGAGCATGTGGGGGAGGGGAAGTTTGGCCTTTCCCAACACTGTGGAAGTGGTGCCAAGCTAAAGCTTTCCTGTTGTGCTTGCAGTTGTGTCCCGACATGGAATCGGAGTGAGCCCACCTCAGCGAGTCATGCAGTGTGGAAAGCATTCAGCAGGTGAATGCAACAGGAGGAATTAGACAGGTGACAAGAGATGGAATTCTGCAGTAAATCCCAGCTTATGCCTCAAGTTGAATCTGGGTCAGGAAACATCCAAGTCTTCCTTCTGAATACTGATTGACATCCTGTGTGAAGCACGCTGCTGTCTTTCCTTATGGAAAGTGCATGTTTCAGAAAGGCAGGAGCAGAGTGGCTCTTAATTAGTTTCTTTGTTGGTGCCTCCAAAAAAGAGGCTAAGGATTAAATGAGTATACAGAACAAACTTCCCTCTTCATGCAAAAAAAAAAAACAAACAACCCTTGGCTTTTCTGGTTGTGTTGGAAGCAATTGGAGAGGGACAAAAAGGCTGTTTGATGGGCTGCTTCCCATGGTACAGGCGCTCTTTAAATGCAGGATGTTCTCCTTCCTGGAGGATGAGGCCAGCAATTTTCTGTGCACAAATAGATCCTCTAATTACTACGCAGAATGTGTGAAACTTCCAACACTGATCAGCCAGAGCTATGCAATCCTCCAGCTTTCTGAAGGTTCAGTGGGGAATTTGGTAGGCAGGGAAAAAAACCAACCCAACCCTGTTAAAGAAGCTGTGTAAGAGCCTCAATGAGAGGGGACCTTTCCTTCACGGTGGCGTACCCTGATAATTTGCCTATTACTGCAACATTGTGACAGATTTATTTTCAGTCTGGCACTTGAGGGGGGGATTTAACGTCTTTAGAAGTGATCAAAAACAATGACACCACTGCACAATGCAGCAGTGTGGGAAGTGCTGTATTAGCTATTACCCTTAATTATTTGATATAGGAAATTAGTCACCCAGTGTTTAAAAGCCCAGTGGGATGGCGAACAAGGGTCTCCTGCACAGTAGCGGCGGCAGCAGCAGCATGGGAAGGGAACAGTTCCAGGGAAAAGTGTCTTGCTCTTCACTCTCAGAAGGAAAACACAATCTCAAACCTTTGTCACTTCATGTGAAGTTGGTTTTAAGGGTCCAGAGTTCTCACAGATGTGAGTTTGCACTGTGATACAGCTTCCGTTAGGAACTGGTATTAGGAGATGGCATCTCCACTGCCAACTCATCGCCTCTCTGAGGTCTAAAAGCACTGATTGCTTTATCACCCATCTGGCTTCTGTAGGACCTTGGAAAAACTAGATTTTTACATTTCTCCTTCCCCAGGCTTAAAATCACAGGTTGACAGGATGGGGTGGAAGGGTTCACAGGGGTGGAAGAAACCTTGGGAGCTCCTCCAGTCCAACCCCCCTGCCAGAGCAGTACCAGGAAGTCTAGCACAAGTCACACAGACACACATCCAGACAGGGCTGGAAAGAAGAGGAGACTCCACAACCTCTCTGGGCAGCCTGTGCCAGTGCCCTGAGACCCTTACAGTCAAGAAGTTCTTCCTCATGGTGAGCTGGAACTGCCTGTGCTGTAGCTTCCATCCCTTGCCCCTTATCCTATGCCAGGGCACAAGTGAGCAGAGGCTGTCCCTGTCCTGACCCCCAGCCCTCAGCTATTTATAGACATTGATCAGATCCCCTCTACGTCTTCTCTTCATGAGACCAAAAAGCCCCAATGAGTGTAACCTTTTGGAAGCTTGTGATTGATGGCTTACAGGAGAGTAAGCATTCTTTTGTTAGCTACTCTAATCCACATGAAATCCCAAGCCTTTTTCTGGAAATGGAGATGGCTTACAGAAGCCCAAAACCCATTGCTTACACCTGCCAGCCTGCTTCTAGAAGACTGTGCCTGCCTTCCTGTGAGTATCCACTCTGTGCAGCAGCCATGTCAGAGGCACACAGCCTTTTCCCGTAGTGCATAGAGAGACAGGGAAGGTATCCCAACTCCAGCCTGCATTCAGAATGCTTCTTCACCCAGTGCTTGCCTCTGCCTCATCTCCATGCAGCAGTAAGCAGGTGTGAAAGGTGTGTCACTGCCATCCTTACAATTGAGTTTTCTTCCATTTGAATCACTTCCCTGTGCTGGGATGTCAGTGCAGCTTTAGAAGATAGACTGTCTTAAACTTGCTCTTTCCATACCAGTGTTTCATGTTGTTTGGCCTATTGCCTTCAAGAGTTATATGTTGGCTTTCATCAAGACCTGCTTTTTCTAGGCTTCGCAAAGTCTCTAAGCATTTGCAGCCTCTTCCTAATGGAATTTGACAGCAAATTCTCATAGAGATGTGCTTTGTGATCGACTTTCTGTTCAGACACAGCAACCCTTCACATTCGCTTTTCAGTGCTTCTAGTAAGATCATTTTGGCTGATCTTTGGTTCTCTTTGCTGAGATCAAGGCTGGTTTCTGACTGCAGGGCAGCAGTTGTTAAATGATTGCGATGTAATTCATGTTCATGAGGAAGAGGGCCCAGCTCCTCCAAGGGTGTCACTGTGCTGCAATGAACCTGCAGGGCAGTCAAGAATTGCAGAATCACAGAACGTTAGAGGCTGGAAGGGAGCTTCAGAGATCATCCAGTCCAATCACCCTGCCAAAAGCAGGATCACCCAGGGTAGTTCACACAGGAATGCATCCAGGTGGGTTTCAAAAGTCTCAGGAGAAGGAGACTCCACACCCTCTCTGGGCAGCCTGCTCCAGGGCTCTGTCACCCTCACTGTAAAGAAGTTTCTCCGCATGTTGAGCTGAAACCTTCTCTGTTCCAGTTTGTATCCATTGCTTCTTGTCTTACTGCTGCACCAAAAAGAAAAAAACATTTTTCTTATTTTTCTAAGTGGACAGCAGAATTCATCAGAGAGCTTTCTGATGTTCTGCTTCTGTTCCAAACATTTATATCAACAAAGCCTTGGGCACTACTGTTCTGAAGCACTATTCACTCTCCCTTTAAAGGCAGCTAAGAGCAATCCAGGCCAAAAGTAACATCAGTGTCAGGTAGTTGAATCATCCAGTTCCAGCACGATTTATTGTTATAATTTCCTCTGGCCTCAGCATTTTGCCTTGAAATACAATCTTTGGCACCTCTAAGAGATTCTTCCATAATACATACTTCCATATTGTCTTTGCCATGCTTTATTTCCCAGTCTTTGGAGGGTCTGGGACCCTGGCATTGCACTTCAAGCCTTCCACATGGCCGAGTGCTCATGCACTGCTTGCCACTTGCAGTAAATGGCACACAGAGGTGTGAGATAACTCTGCCACCATGTAGGTGGGCATAGAAGCCCTCATGGGACCATCCATTTCTGGTAGAATGAACTAGGTTGCAAGAGCTGGAAATGGGAATTCTCAGTTTACAGAGCAGGTGTGATAAAGACTTTTCTAGGCGTGTTCCCTACAACATCGATAGCGGATATGGAGAGCCTAAAAGAGGCTCTGCTGTGCCACAGCACATTACATAGTCCCAGCCTCCACAAATGCTTAAGGATTTCCAGTTAGTGGCCTGGGGACCTTGGTTCAGGCATGGGGTTTTTTTTTTGTCTGTCATGAGTATCTTTGTCCACTAGGAGCACACGGGAGACTTGTAGTTTCCTTTAGAACTCGCAGGCTCTCAGAAAAATCAGAGGGTGGCCGACTTTAGCTAGCAACAAAGTACCCCAGGTTTATACCAGTGACCTAGAAATAAACATGTAGGGTCTTTTCCAGATCCCAGGGCCATTCAGCTACTCCAACAAAATTGTTTCTGTCAAGCAAAGTGTCCAGAATGCCCAAGAGGCCCTCAGACCCCCCAGGGACACCTGCTTCACCTGCCAGTGAGAGCGAGCATGAAACAGCATGAGAGCGGATAAAGAAAATCATCAAAGTTATTAAGCACCTGTCTCGGTCTACAAGTTGGTCTTGTTTTTTTATGGAATAAGCAGAGAGAGGCAAGAGCCTTCTTCAGACCTTTGAAACAGTCTGGGGAGCTGAAAGCTCCTCTTCTCACCCCCTGTCTGTCCAAAGATTTGATGGAGTACAGGCAGACCTTGTGCAATTCCCTGCAGCGGTGACTCATTACAG
The DNA here is from genome assembly GCA_013399055.1 of Ramphastos sulfuratus. Classification (NCBI taxonomy): domain Eukaryota; kingdom Metazoa; phylum Chordata; class Aves; order Piciformes; family Ramphastidae; genus Ramphastos; species Ramphastos sulfuratus. The sequence continues at coordinate 16,196 of WBNM01011751.1, read as the reverse complement.
CAACTGGCAGGTGAGCTGCAGGGAGTCTGTGTCTCAGAATTAATCCATCAGTGGCTGAGAGCTGATAGATTGTATGCAAAGAGCTGCTGTTTTCCTGCAGCCTGCCAGCAGATACAAGCAGCTGCATCCTCTACTTTATTCCTTCTCTATTAGGTTCTGCTAATTTCCTTGATTGCCGCTATGGCTAAATGGTATCAGAGCATAACAGAATTTGCACCTGGCACAAATCCCCATTTGGGGGCAGGAGCTATTGTAGCTTTGTAAGATTGTTGAGGATCTGTTCACTTAAGTCTGCTGTGAGAAGATATGCCAAGAGTCACAGCACTGTGGAAACGTTGTTTGATTCAGTTCTGATTTCCAATGAAACTGCCCCTTTTGCAAAAATACTTTCACAGGGAAAGCCTCTTTTAATGAAGCCTGGGAACTGCCTCTGGCAGCTCCACACAGCCTGCAGCATTTTCAGAAATTAATTCACCTACAGAACAACCAAACTGGTAGCTCCTCTCACTCTGCAAATACCCAGCAAAGGCAGCTTCAGTGCCCTTTACAATCAGCAAAAAATATTTGCTCAGAAATCCCACTACATATAAAATCACCAGCCCCTTTTTCTTCTTCCTGTATCACAAGATCACAGGGGGATGCAATATTCCAGGTAGGGCAGGGTAAGAGGGCAGGAGAACCTCCCTTGATCTGCTGGACAATGACCCTCAGGGTCCCATTGGCCTTCTTAGCCACAAGGGCACATTGCTGTCCCATGCAGAACTTGGTGTCCACCATATACTCTTTCTAGCTGATTCAGATTGATCCTGCTCTTTGTCATTTTAACCTGCAGGTTTACTTCAGAGAAGTGGTAGAAAGGGTCTCCTGTGGTTTGCTTTTCTTTTAGGCTGTGTACTTATCTCTATGTCTTAATTTCTTTTTAATGCTTCATTTCTGTATTCTTACATAGATGTGTGCATCTCTTTCCCTTTTTCCCTATGACATTGCAGCATCTTCTCCCACTGGGGACCACTGAGGCTACATTCAGATGCCATTTAATGTATAGCCTTGACCCTTGCTGTGCTCTTCTAGAGACTTTTCTCTTGGTAGGGTTTGGTGAGTTTTGTCAGCCACCTCTTAGGAGATGGAAATTAGAACTTGGGAGTAAGCCAAAAAATAACTGCACGTCAGTTAGCACACAAGTGGCCCTACAGCTCCCACAGGGCTGGATGCTCAAAACCCAGCTGCTACCATGACTCAACATCACCCTTCCTCTGAGGATTCCTGTGCTTCAGTGTAGATGCATAATTCTTTGGCCACCAAACGTTCTTATTATGGGCCCTAGGTGAGTCTGAGCTCAGACCTTCAGAGAGACTCCAGTGGGCAGTTTTCCCTGTTGTTAATGAGGCTTTTTAGATACTGCAGGGAGGGTCTCATATTCACAAAAAGTAGAAGAAACTGTCTCCAGTGATTTCAATGGCTCCAGGAGCAGCTTAAACAAACCTTAGCTTCCTTGCTAGCTAATCTCAACAACTAGGAAACCTAAAAATGATTGGCTTATTCATTGTGAACCGCTCCAGTGTCTGCTCCCCTCGCACAAACGAGATTCCATTCCAGTCAGCCACTGCATATTTATGCTCAGCCTTTCATTAACGTATTGATCATCTGATGGTACATTGTCCTTTGCCATCTTTGGGCAAATACTAAAAAATGGGGAAAAACTGTACCCTAATGGTGGGGCTGTTTCATGTTTCCTGAATATTCAGTCCAATCCTCCTAGTCTCTTTCTGTCCTCCTTTCTCCAGAAAAGCTTCATGGATCTCCAAAGACATCCCACAAGTGAGGGTGACTACTATTCCTCAGTAAGCCCCTGAGGCTGCCATTATGTGGCATGCAATTATACAGCTAAATCAGGGTCGAGCATCTCCCTTTAAGGGTAAAATATGATATTACACTCTAAATTCCTGTCCTGCAAAAACAAACAGCGCCATCAATTCATTTCCAGTCAGACCTCCGTCCCCTCGGGAAAAGCATACAGAACTTTCTGGTGGGAAAAATAGTTTGGGAAGACAACCTCTTTGTTAGAGTGAAAGGTCTTCCTTCAATCGGCTTGTCTTTCATGAGCCACCCTGCTACACTCCAGGGAGGAATGTGGCTTGAAGAGGTACTCTGAGGGCACAAGAGACAAGTCCCAAAAGGGTGTAGCTGACTCTGGATATGTGCTCCTAGTCCCTGCCGAAATCAGGAGGTCTGCTCCAAAGCTAATTAACCATGTTGCCATTTGTAGGTAAATCTCTCTGCCGAGGGTGGCTTTTTAAGGAAGGATCCCATTACCTTGCACACAAATGAAGCTTCTATGTTCTGTTTTCTTTGACCTCTCTTACTGTGAATAATATCTTCCTGTTTTTCACCCTTCTGCTTGAAACACAGAGGGAACAGGTGAGGAGGAAAGGAAGGTTTTAAAATTCACGTATTTCCTTAATTCAGCATTGGCATATTGGACGCAGGGTTGAGTAAAACTGCATTCATTTATGTGGTTCCTGGCTGCCACCTATCTAAGAGGTACAGGAGGAAGAGAAGACCTGTCTGAGTCCACCTTACAGCCACGCAGTAGCAGGCCGTGGTGATGCTCTTTCTGTGATCCCATTACCTTCAAGCAAGGAGCTGGCTGATGAGACTCAGCAGAGCATCCTGGAAGAGAGAGCTTGCAGTGTGAATCTGGAGCAGCACCACCAAAGTTAGCAGAGCGACCTCAGATACGCTGTGCTGTCACAAAGGCCCAAAGCAACCATTTGTGAAGGCAATGAGAAAGGGACCTTTTCTTTCCAGGCCTGGATCTCCCCTGAGATGTGCCAACTGTGGCAGTGCAGTGCCACTGCTGCCAGCCAGGCTCCATTACTGCACCTGGGAGCGAGATTTAATTCGCTGGCTTCAGTGGTCATCTGAGGGCAGATTTGATGCTGCTTGTCACCTGGGCTTTGCACCAGCAACAGCAAATGCTGTTTTGTCAGCAGGAATGGCTGTTGGGCTCTATGTAAGAAGCTGTTCACTAAAAAGAAAGTTGGAATTTGGTTACAGCAGAAACATTCTTTGCAGTAGGCTGCCAATCATAGTAAAAACAGTAACCACAGATTGAAAAAGTAGTCATCATTTGCATGGGCAAAACCTGAACAACAGATTTTGGATCTTCACCCTTGCAGCTGCCCAAAAGCAAACTCTGGGGTTTTCTTTGGAGTTGTTTGGGCTCCTGTTGTAATCCTTAATATTTCCTAAACTCTGCAGTTGGAGAAGGAAAGGGAAGACAGCCATGCTGTAAATGCATGTATTGATCTGGCACGTGAGCAGTGCCATTGCCTTCAGCAGGGCTGTGTACAGCAACAGGGGCAGGAGGATTGGGTCTGTTGTCTTCTACTCAGTTCTTTTGTTCCTGCAAGTGTACTGCCTGCCAAGGTCACACCAGGCTGCAAAGGCGCTTTTTGCAACTTTGTCTGGTCTGTATCTGTCCTTTATTTATTCAGAATGCATTTGCCTCTACAGTCTAATCTGCTGTTCTCTCCCTCCCCTTCCTCTTGGTGAAGCCTAATTACAGTTTTATTCCAGGTCCATCTGGTTGCTAATGGTGCTGGACATCACTGCTGAGTTCATCCTAATATTTGCTGTGTATTTTCTAGGCTGGACACTGAATAATAATATTCTCTGAGTTTGCTTTTGCTCCTGTTTTCTTCCTTCCTGTTGTAGCTAATTTTGTAGTAATGGGATGATTACCTCTCCCAGCATAGATCTGCTAAGAGTAACCCTAGTAAAGGCTGCAGAATAAGGTTTAGGGGTTGTTTTTTGATGTTTCAAGGAGAAGATGTCAAAATCCACTCTACCAGCTCCCTTCACTGGTGTGGAATGAGCTGGACAGTGGCTTTCTCTGCTTCTCATCTTGTTTTTTTTTCCCTTGCCCCAAGCATAATGCAGTTTATGGCTGCAAGTCTCAAAGCATCCTGGAGGCAATGTTTCAGCATTTAGAAAGATGCTTTTTGCCAGTGCCCGCTCTATGTAAAGACTGAATCCACAGCAACTTCAGGCTCCCAAACCTGGCTTGTGAACCTGAAATCCCAGTGCCAGTGCTGGGATTCTTTGAGGGTTTTTTTCTTCCTTTTCTCCTTTTTTGCTTTCTGCAATGCTGCCTGGGAACACAGACTCACACTTTACCCATGACCTGACTCTCTGGCTAAGAATAGCAGTTGCAGTCTCACTGGAGACATGCTTCAGCTGGGAAACAGGGAGGTCATATTAGCCCATGCTCACAAAACCAAACACAGAAAAGGAGCATGGAGGATTTTGTCTCTTCAGGCCCTTTTAAGACTGCAGAACATGGGAAAGAGGTTGGCACAGGTGTTCAGCAAGCCAAGAAAAAATTTTCTTTGCTTGTGACATTGACTTCTACAGGAAGTTTAGATACAAAAGCTCTTTTCCTGAGCTGAACAAAATCTTTTCCAAAAAGGCCCTGTATCCTTGTGGCCTGTCCAGCCAAACATTATGCAGGATGGGGACAGTAGATGGTCCTGACTAGCCGCTCCTGAGCTCTGCTTAGGAGAATGAGATGTTGGAGGTAGCTCCTAAAGTGATTCTGCACAGCAAGGCAAAGGTGTGAGTTTAGCATATGATAGTCACAGCTTGTCCCAGACAGCTAATGTGACAGTGATGCTAATGTGACAGTGATGTTGTGGCACTGTCTTTAGCAGGAGTGAGCAACAGGTCTCAGCTAAAGCTCTCTTTGCTCTTGTCCTTGCCCCTTCCTGGTGGGACGTGTCATCAGGTGCTGTGCTCACCCCTTCAGTTTGTGACACAGATGTGCTTTCAGGCTAACAGAGATGCCAGTCTTGCTCTACAGGTCTAAGCAAGAGCTAAAGCACTAGTAGCAGACACTCTTAGGCTAATTACTGTCAGAATGCTCATTGTGGTAGGGCAAAGATAGAGGTGACAGCCAGTGAGGCTTAAATCGCAGATCCCCCAGCCTACCTGTGCCCTCTGCTCTATGGTGAGGCAGCAGCTGGCTGTTCCCAGCACCAGCACAGTGTCACATCTGGGACATGGGCTGGTGGATTGATGTTCTAACCAGCAGAAGGGCAGAGAATCGCATGATACCATTCCTGTACTCTTCCAACAGCCAAATCTAAGCCAAATGGGGAAGGGAACATCAGAGGTGTCTGGAGGAGCTAGTCCTGCAAGCCTTACTCCTGTGAGCAGCCATGCTCAAAGTGGCCTGTGTGGTTTCCCTTCCCTCATCCCAGAGCCAGAGGGGCAAAATGGCTGCCCTGGGATCACATTAGCTGCACAGGGACTGCTCACACCTGTCAGGGATCCCAGAACTGGGCCGCAGCTTAAGACGCAACAAGTAGACTTAAAAGGAATACCCTCTGAGGTATCAGGGCAGTAATTCTAATGGTGACTTTGAACTGTTTTTGTCTGTCTAACATTCCTTTTTAATCCCCATCCTGCCTGCCCCTTCCTTATGTAGGGTTACTTTAGTGATCCTTGGAATGTTTTTGACTTCCTCATCGTAATTGGCAGCATTATAGACGTCATTCTCAGTGAAACTAATGTGAGTATTACTCTACCCTCCCCAGGATACCACCATCTCCTCCTCCTCTGCTGTTCCTTCTCTTGTTCTCTCTTTCTCTCTCTCTCTCTCTTTTCTTTTATTTTTTTGTTTCTGGTTTTTTTCCCCTCTAATCATGCTTTTATTGAACTTGCCGTCGTCCTTCTCCTTCTCCCAGGGAAAAAAAAAGGAGGAGGGGAAATGCCTCCTTCTTTTTCACTTGTCATAGCTTGCCCCAAGGCTGTGACTGGTGAAAGCGCACAGAGTTTGGGGTGTGTGTGCTTTTTTTCCCTCCAAAAGGTAGACATGCTTGAGTGTAACTTTCTGACTAACCAGGCTTTTGTTGATACCCTCCATCATGTGAAACGTTACAGAGGTTTGAGCAACCAATACTGTAGAGTGGTAAGAGACTATTTAATATGCCCACGTAACCTCTTTCTTTTCTTATTTTTTCCCTCTTCTCTCCCTCTTTCATGCTTTTGTTTTATTTTTTTCTTTTCTTTTCTTTTCTTTTACTTTTTTCCCCCCTCTTTTCTCGCTTTCCCTCTCTCTTCCCTTCCTATCTCTCTCTCTCTCATTCTCTCTTTCTCTTCCTTTCTCTCTCTCTCTCTCTCTTTTTCCTTGGCTTCTCTGCCACATGCAGCACTATTTCTGTGATGCATGGAATACATTTGACGCCTTGATTGTTGTGGGTAGCATTGTTGATATAGCAATCACCGAGGTGAACGTAAGTAGCTGGCGTCTGTCCATGATCGTGCCTGCTCTAACATTCATTTGTCTTTCCCGGGTCTTTTTTTTCTTTTTTTTCTTTTTTTCTCTTTTTTTTTCTTTTTTTTTTTCCCTCCCCCTTCTCTTCTTTTGAGTTTGTTTTCAAAGCTTTTTTTTTTTTTCCTCTTTTTGAAGCTCTCCTCCCCCCCCCCCCCCCCCCCTTTTTTTTTTCTTTTTTTTTTTTTTTCTTCTCTTTGTTTGCTTTCTTTTCTTTTTATTCTGGTTTAAAGTTTGGAACGACTTTAAAAGACTTTTTTTTTTTTGACTGTTGCATCATCTTCTTCCCTTCATAACCCGCCTGGCATGAATTAAACTGTATAGCAGGAAAAGTGATGGGAAATGTGGAGTGTAAGTGAAAAAAAGCTTATTTGTGCCATGGGAAGCTGCTAGGATAGTCCCAGGCCAGCACTTTGGTCTACCCAGTGTTATGCTTTCCTTTCCATGGCAGTTCAATACTCTCCACCCCACGGAGATCTAAAGGTCAATTCTTTCGAGGCGGAACTGCGGGAACCAAACCAAGAATCCTCCCTGTGCCTCCTCACCAGGTTTTCCTCCAAGAGAAATTGTGACCAAATCATCTCTGTTTAGAGGAACCTACTCCTAGTGTTCAGTTTCTGATTAAAAAGAAAAAAAAGAAGTAGACAAAAGCAAAGCAGAAAGGCCAAAGAAAGACAAAAGGCCAAAGTCTCAACCCATTTTTTTGGGTTTGCAGCCAACTCACAAATTCTCTTGGTAAAATTGACATTGATTGGCCCAGTGGTGCCCACCTCAGCAGACAGGTGAAGGATGGAATGAGCCATGGAGACTGAAATGAGCAGCTGGTGTTCAAGAAATAGATCACATCAGGCAAATTTTTTCCTCTGGTGTTTTGTTGGGTTTTTTTTGGGGGGGAGGTGGGTGGATATAGAATTATAGAATAAATAGACAAAGGACAGTCAGGAAACACACAGATTCCCAAGAGAAAGACTACAAAGGACCCACTGGGTTTATGAGCACAGGCAAAAGTTGCCCTGCAAAAATCCACCTTAGCAAGGTCAGAAAAATGAAAAGGTTGATAGAAAATGTCTGTAAAACTGTTAATGAAGATCAAATCAATCAGGAATTTGCAAAACAGTGTGGTTGTCGGGTGAATATTCCAGCTTGGAATTGGTTTGTTCTCAGAGGCAAGCAGAAGAGTGGCAGCATGATGTCCACTCAGCAGTGTGCTATGGGGAAAATACAGGCAACAAGTGGAAAAAATCAAAATGCCCTACTTGGAACCTCCCAAACAAAACCTCCCTCCTCTCACTTCTAGTTTAATGTCTGTGGTCGGTGGTTTTTAGTTCTGAAACTGAGACATTTACCAGAGTTGCAAAATTTTGATTCAGAATCAATGAGATCTTTTATTTTACACTTAATCTGTTTTCCTTGTCCTCTGAAAGGACAGAAAATAATTTCTAACTGAAAATTAATTTTTGTTCCACATCTCTTAAATGTCTGGCTTTCTGGGCACAAAAAAATTGTTGACATCAGAATGTTGCAAGCTATTTTGTTTAACCTTTTTAGTAGAAAGATATTAGGATTGGACTGACTTTGTAGAGGGAAGTTAGAATGATGAGCAAAGTGAAGTTGTTAATTTTAAAGAATTAAATTAAAGCCTTTTATACCACTCTTGTCACAAGAAAACTAAATGGCAATAGCCTTCAGACTGTGGAAGAGTTCAGTTCTAATCCATAGAAGCAGAAGTGTATTGAGGAGATAAATACAGCTAACAGGAGATGAATGATGCTGAAAATCAATGAGACCTTCCTGACTGATGTATCTGAATCCATACAAGAGTCTTCCAAGCATAAAGGAGGGAAATCCTTGTGTTTGAATAAAGAAATGAAGGTCTGTCATAGCCAGAACCCTTAACTGGAGGAAAAATCTAATGGATCCTTTGGAAGAAATGCATAGGAGTTCCCTATAAAGTAAATAACAAAATCTTTTATATCATGAGTTAAGGCACTTGGATGTGCATCTCATTTTCCTTTAGTTATCTAAGAAGAAGACAGACACCCAGGGCTCCTCTTACACTTAGTGGAGGGAAATGCACAGCTCCTCAGGCCAGCTAGTGTCCTCAACAGGGAAAATGAATTGCTCTTTGGAGGAGGCCATGCAGTGACTGGCTGTGAGTGTCTAGGTTTGCTAGGCTTGCCTTGACACCCAGCTCTCAGACATTACTTTTAAGCAGCCTAAATCGCGTTCCTTCTTGGCACGCTGCTGCTAACCGCGCTGTGTGCTGATCTTCAGTCTCCAGGGCCATCACACTGCTGTGCTTAATTTCCACTGACAGGGCTCCCTTTCTTTTTCATTCCCTGTCTAAATTCAAGTTGGTGTCAGCCAAGGCTCAGAATCCAGATTCTGCTTATAGAGATGTATGAGAAAATGGCTCTGTGCAAACAGCCATCGCCTGTCTTAGCTGAGGAGGCAGCAGGAGCAGCCCTGACTCTTGTAGTAGGGGCATTGAAGATGTTGGTCCCTCTATTTCCTCTAAAGAATCCTTTCCTTCTATACAGTTTCTACAGATTTCTGCACATGACTTTTTGTTACCTGGCATGCTTAAATCTTCTTTTTTTTTTTTTTTTTTTTATCCAGGCAAATCCTTTGCTACTAGTTTCTAATGTTTGTTACTAAAAGCTTGCACAATCCTTTGATGCACTGATAAATGAGCAGCAGCTATGGATGGAGTTTGTTCTGAAATGTTCTGAAATCCCTTTGCACTTATAACCCTTATTGAATAAGAGAATGTTTTGTATGTTGGTTCGTCCTGTTGGATTCCCTTCCTGCTAGCAGCACTTGATATATTACGTCTGTAGCAAATGGGCTTTGGAAGTAGCAGCCCATCTTGGACGGACAGTTGTCATCTTCCCAAGCAGTGTGAGGCAATTTCTCAGATACGTTTCTCCCCTTCTCCTCAGGAACTTGTTGCTTTCTTGCTGTTTGTGGGTTTGAGCAAACCCTGCCTTGTGTTTCTGTACACTGTCTTGTCTTGTTCCAAGAGATGTGGAGTCTGAAAAAGAAAGAAAAAATGAACTCTAAAATACCAATAAACTCCACTTATTGAAGAGGTTTAGCCTGGTCAGGTGCAGGTAAGATGTTTCTGCCCATCTCCTCAGAAGATGAAGAATGTTTGTGGTAGGGTGGTGGAAGGTGCTGCTCTTGGAGCTAAGGGACAGTTTTCATTGTAGTCAGTTAAGGGAGACAGAGACACCTGGCACAGCTGTGTTTGACACGGAGCCATAACCATGTCAGCCTGTGTCTCTGTGAGGTTCTCCAGGTGTTCACACCCAGGGCAAGCATATCCAGCAAGTGCTGAGCTGTTATAGCTGTAGTTGCCTTGGGAACCCTGACTGGTAGGCTCCACAGTGTGTGTGTAGGTATGAGCTGGCATCTATTTGTGCAGTTCTTCCTGCCCTGTTCTTTCCCCTTTGACAATTATTTTTGTTTCTTGAAAAGGAATTTTCCAGACCAAAACCTCCATTAAGACAGATGTGAGTGTGCATGTGTGGGTCTGTGTGTGCACTCTGCTGGTTGTAGTATGTGTTCCTGAATGTGTTTGGAAGTCTGTGTATGGGCTACTAATCCATGGGAGAGTGCAGAGACTAGAATCCATGGTGGGGGGAAAGAGTGTAGCAAGCATCCGTATTTCATACCTGTTTGTGTTGTGAATGGATGGTGGTGGAGACACAGGGGTCCTTGTGTATGCAACTGAGTCTGCAAACAGCTTTTCTGAGCTGATGTGACTGTCACTCTGCAGTTTTGATCTGCTCAGGGATGGATGTTTCTAAGAGTTCGCTGTATGCAGGCATGTCCACCTGCATGCCCGTGGGGGAGTGTGCACTTGCATGTCAAGCTCAGCGTATCCTTGTGAGCATGGCTGTGCATTCCAATATTGTGAGCAGGCGCAGACTCGGGAGGTAGGCCCCCAGGTTGCCTTTATCTTTCTGTAGCTTTTAGGAAGCTTCCACTTAAAACACCTCTATGGCATGGAGAGATGTCAAGTGGTAAGTCTAAGTGCATCATATTAGGCCCACTTGCTTACTGCAGCTGGGGACATCTCCCAAGTCCCACCAACCAACTCCATAGACTCAGAGAGATGCATGCCACACAACTGAGCAGGTGCAAAGGGCACAGGGCAGGTTAAAATCTGGTGGGTTTGAGAACTTCTGAGAGTGGCACAGGTTCCTCTAAATGCAGTTTTAAGTTGCCTTGCTTTCAAGCTACATTTTCCGAGCTTTGCTTCTCAGTAAGTGTTAACACAACTAACACAAACTGAAGACTTCTTTCAAAGTTTTCTGGAAAGACTCAATTATTCTACTTTGGGACACTCTTAATCCAATTCTTAAGGAACTAAAGAGGAAGAGGAGAACTTTTTAATCTGCTACTAAAAAAAGAATTTCCAAGGCAGAGACTAAATCTCACATGAGTCAACTCTCTTTAAGTCCTAAAGACCAAGAATGACTTTTTGGGCAATGAGGTGTAATATCTGGTGCCTGGGAGTTGTACTCCTTGGACTTTGACTAGATCCATATACCTTGGTCTCCCTCTCAGTTAAGAAAGTATCGTCATTGATATTTACAAAACTTTTCAAGTTCATTAGAAGAAAACATTCAGGTGGTAAAAATTATTAGTACCCATTACAGAAATAAGAAAGGAAATGTTATAGAAGTTGAACAAAAGTCAGCAAATTTGGAATATTTAATTCCCAAAGTAGCCCCAGGCACAGGCTTGCATTTCCTTCCTTTCCTCACTAGGAGACACAGCCTGGAGCTGGGTGCTGTGGAGGTGACTGGCAGCTTGCTGTCCCCTCCTCCCAGCAAAGAAAGTTGCTCTTCGTTGTGCTGTGCCAAAGAGGGAAATCAGGTTTGATTTCTGTCCCGTCTTGCACTCCCCATAGTGACATCAGAGATGCAGCCAGACCCTGAGTCACTGGGACAGCTGCTAACGTGACCTCCTTCAGACAGAAAAGCTAACACCTCTCTGGACCATAGGGTCCTTCTTGCTTCACCCTTTCCACTGCTAGTGTGCACTTGCTGTGGCTGAACCTTTGTTTCTCACCAAAGTGATGCTCATAGCAGTGTCCACTGAGCTGGATGAGTCTTTGCTCAGCCAGCTGCAGTGGCATGCAGATGTGTGAGTCACAAAGGCACGTTCGGGCGAGAGCATGCGTGTCTCCAGGGCACCAAAGTACCAGTGCCAGTGGGGATGTTGTGTGTTTGATTCTGTCTGTCTTTAAAGGATGTTGGGGAGGGAGGATTTGCACCTACCTGTAAGCCTGTTGCCGAGGGCTTCTGCCAGTGCCTCTGAGACTATCTGCATGTGCGAGTGCCTCTGTGTGCATCAGCTGTGTCTGAGAGTGCAGGAGGATGACTGAGCAAAACCATCTGGACTGGTACCCATTCCACTTGTTCCACTCAGGGACCATGCTTGCATGCCTGAGTGTGTCTGTGAAGGCTGCAGAAGGCACGGAGGAGGAGGTACCTGTGACAGGTACATGACATGATACAGCAGATGTGATAAGCCAGAGGGGCATGCACGAGTACAAGATGAGAAGTGTTAACAATAGGGAATCAGTGACCTGCAGGCTTTTGTGGAATAGTTACCTGTGTAAGTTCCCCTCTGGTTGTAGCAGTTCAGGGTTTCCTAACAGTGAATGCTGAGACTGGTTTGAGGAGTGATGGAAATGGTGGATTTGTGACGGGAGAGGTGACAGGAGGAGAAGAAAAGGGAAGTATAATGTTGTGTGTGATCTGATCTATCTGGAGAGACATAGACCTAGGTTCTTCAGGAAGCAGCAGGCCCATGAAGAACATCAGAGAACCTCCAAAGCCATCTTGCTGTGTCCCTTCCCCTAGGAAGTGTTGGTCAGGTCCCTTGTGCCCAGGCCTGCTGGGTGGCAGTTTGGCATTTGTCTGTCAGGCGTTCAGGAGAGCCAAGGGCTTTAGGTCCTCCACTTCTGAAGAAGTTTCCAGTTTCTGGTAGGAAGTTAGCAAAGGGTTGCAGCTTGGTTGATTCCTGAGTAATGATGCAGTAGGGCCAGAGAGATAGGAAAGCCTTCAGCTCCCAAGAATCCTTGGAGACCCGTGCAGTGATTTCTCCTTTAGCCTTTTTTATTTTTAAAGTAAAGCAGCTCAGGCTTAGAGCAGGCGCATGGGAACTTTCCTTACAGTCATCTTGCTTTTGGTGTCAAGAGGCTTCATATGATTTGTCATGGGCTCCTGCTCCCATTCTTTGGAATATCTGACAGCCTATACTCAAGTCTTCCTCTCACCTTCTGCATTTCTCCCTTTTAACCCACCTCCTGCCTTTCTTCCTTTTCTCCCTTGCTTTCCTCTCCCTTGTCTCCGGCCACACTAAACCTCACAAGTTCATTTTCACTCTCAATCAATGTGTCTGAAGACAGAGAACCAGTGGTTTAAATCCTGCAGTCCTTATCCAGGCAGAACTGCCCCAGGGCGTTTTGCTTGCACAAGGCCTGGAGCAGCCAGGCCCTGTGACACAGTCCCCTGCACACACCCCCAGCCCCGCCATGGGAGCAAGGATCGGTGGAAGGACGACATACATCCCGCCTGCGCCTCAGTTGGGACTGGCACTCATCTCTGTCGCTGTGTCTGTCTGTCTTTCTGTCTCTGCCTGTCTGGTTCTCTCCGCTTCCATGCCCTTTGCTGCTCAGGTTTTGGCCATCAGCTGCCGCTGAATACAGACCTTAGCGGTTGCCAGACCTTGCAAGCCCCTTTACCAAAGCCTTCTGGCAGAAAGCATCTTGCTCCCTCTTTCCTTCTCCCTTTCTCAAATGTCAGCTGGGTAGCAGAGGCCTCCAAACTATGTAGCAAAGGGCTGGAGAAGCAAAGTGGCTTCTTTTGACATCTTGTGTTGTTACACCCTTCCTGCTGCCATCCCCCGAGTTGTCCGTAGTCCTGAGCTATCCCTGTGTGTGTGTACCCGTGTGTATATATGGCTTCTGTTCTGTTGGGGCAAACTACTGATAAAATGGGTTGGGAGGGGGTGGGGGTGGAAGGGGATGGATTTAGTTTGCCTTTATTTTTTTTTACTATCCGATGGTGTCTCTGTGGCTAGAGTAACGCAGGAAGCACCGCACGGCGGCCCCAGCTGCTCTCTGTAGGAAGCCACGTTGAAGCATGGTTGTGAGCTGTAGCAGTGGCAGGTGCTAGTGTTGTGTTTTGCCTTTGGTGAACATCAGGAGAGCTGTCCTGAGCTGTTCCCCAAATCGGGCTTAGGTCGATTTGAATTCGATCACCTCCGCTGCTTCATCATCAATTCTAGGGCGTGTTTGTCACCCCGCGTCGGTGAGGAAGAGGTATATGGTAAGGTTCTCTGACCACAACCATGTTTGAACAGGGTTACTGTGCAAAATTTTATCTGTGTATATTTTTGTCATGAAGATGGAGCCTTTTTTTCTTCTTCTTTTTTTTTTTTTTTGGCTTAAAAATGTTGTTATTCTGAGTGCATTTCCAGAGTGCATTAATGTGATTTGCCTGTTCAAAGAGGTGACTTTGGTGACTGCACAATTTTTGCTGTAAGGAAATTGAGATGAAATATGGGCAAGCAGAGAAGAAATGTATGGCTTTTGTGCAGAAAAGGGAACAAGATGCAGATGACTTCTTCCTCAGTTTACCTGTTTGAGCTGTTACTGGCACCTAGCAATATTAGCACCATAAGAAGCAAGCATGTAATTCCCACTTTGAAAGGCTTTCCAGTTATAGGGAAATCCCAATGTTGTCAATATTGTGACTGCCACTAAATTACTTGTTATACTGGGCTTCCAGCATTATTCCAGGTGCATGGGATAATCAGAATGTATTTTAATGCACAGGAGATTCATAGCATAAAAATCAGTTTGCCTTACTTGATAAATTTAGCCACACGTGTTAGTTAAGTAAAACATAAGAAACAGGAGATAAAGAATCCAGAAGAATAAATTCTTAAAAGTTAGTTGTAAAAGCAGCAAAACCAAAGTTAGATAGGCCTAGAGCTGTGATGCTTGGTGCACAAACCTGTCACAGAATCACAAAATGCCAGGGGCTGGAAGAGACCTTGAAAGCTCATCCAGTCTGCCAGAGCAGGATCACCTACAGCAGATCACACAGGAACACATCCAAGTAGGTCTTGAATATCTCCAGAGAGGAAGACTCCACAACCCCTCTGGGCAGCCTGTTCCAGTGTTCTGTCACCCTCACAGTGAAAACATTTTTCCTTATGTTTCCATGGAACTTCCTATGCCTCAACTTCCAGCAGTGCCCCTTGTCCTGTCATTGGGCATCACTCAGCAGAGCCTGGCTCCATCCTCTTGGCACTCAGCCTTTACATATTGATAACCATGAATGAGGTCACCTCTCAGGCTCCTCCTCTCCGAGCTCCAAGCCCCAGATCCCTCAGGCTCTCCTCCTAAGGAAGATGTTCCACTCCCTTCAGCATTTTTGTCTGGAGTCCTGAGTTACGATGTAGAGCTGTGAGGTGCAGCATCTCCGTGGCTGCACTGGGAGTGGATTATGTCTGCATAGTTCCATGTACCTAAAACTTTGGTGTGTTTTGAGGCTTCCAGAGGAGGAGTCCTGCTTTTTTTTCTAGCTGTAAATTACTGTTAAAATAGCAATAATAGCCAGTAGTAGGAGCACAAAGTACCTCAGGCCTTCTTCTGAGTTCGTTCAATGATAAGTGTGTGGGACTAACTCCAGCGCAAGAGCTCTTTAAAAAGACTACATCCAGATTTTTCTGGCCAGCATTTAATTTTTGTCATTTTCCTATCACATCACTTTAAAAGGAAAACACTACAATATTCTGGCATCAACATCTGTGGTATAATACTGTTACATTTAATTTTTCTTAGAATTCCAGTATTTTTCCCACAAGCTAGTTAAAGTGCTCAAAAGAAAAAGCTCAATAAATAAAACCCCATCAGAACTACCTCAAGCTGGTTCTGTTTTCCATTGGCTTGCCAGCTAGGATAAATCATTCCTCTTGCCTAGCAAAAGGTTCTTTAAACTTTCCCTGAACTCTGAGATTGTATCTTTATCACAGAAACATTCAGGTTGGAAAAGCCCCTCAGGATCACCAAGTCCAACCCAGAACCCTCCTCTGCAAGGTGCACCCTAAACCACATCCCCAGGCACCACATCCAAACCACCTTTAAATACACCCAGGGTTGGTGACTCCACCACCTCCCTGGGTGGTATTCCAGTGCCTGACCACTCTTGCTGGGAAAAAATTCTTCCTAATATCCAGTCTAACCCTGCCCTGCTGCAGCTTGAGGCTGTTCCCTCTTGTTCTGTCGCTAATTACCTGTGAGAAGAGATCACAACCAGCTCCTCCACAAGGTCCTTTCAGGTAGCTGTAGGCAACCATGAGGTCTCCCCTCAGCCTCCTCTTTTACATACTAAGCATGCCCAGCTCCTTCAGTCGCCATTCCTAAGATTTATTCTCCATCTTTATGTGAACATACAGAAAAATCTCTGATTTCCCTAGGCAGTCTCTGAATGTGTTGAGGCTAATTAATGCTAGCTCCCTGAGCACCATTAAGTTAGATGGTCAAAAAGGTGCTCAGGTGAGTTCAAATCCAGCTAGTTCTGCCATATAAGGCAGTTCCTTGTAGCAATGAATATGTTTTCTGACATTTAATTCTCCTTTTTCTAAGACCTACTAAGACTGCCCAGATTGCAGTAGTGAAGGGTGCACAATCTCCTCTGTTTCATTCATTCAGGGTTTCACTAAAAGCTTCTGTTCCTCATCCAAATTGCAACAGTTTTTAGTATCAGTCTTCCCAGAGCTGCCTGTCTGCACCATCTTGTGTTATTATGCATATTTCACAGAATCAAAGAAT